>CAUYSK010041695.1:0-12928 GCA_963575035.1 Avahi laniger | reverse complement strand
GCGATCCTACTGCCTCAGCCTCCCAAGTAGCTGGGACTACAGGCATGTGCCACCATGCCTGGCTAATTTTTTTTGTTTTCCTATATATTTTTAGCTGTCCAATTAATTTTCTTTCTATTTTTGGTAGAGATGGGGTCTCGCTCTTGCTCAGGCTGGTCTCGAACTCCTGAGCTCAAACAATCTGCCTGCCTCGGCCTCCCAGAGTGCTAGGATTACAGGCGTGAGCCACCGCGCCCTGGCCAAAAGGTTATTATTGATTTGATAAGCAGATCAAAATAAGCATAACATTCCTATTAGTTTAGTATTGATGCAATATTAGGTGAGTGTTAACCTTTAATAGCCTTTTTGAAAATTTGTTCTATCTCTTATCTAACCTTTTTTTTTTTTTTTTTTTTGTGACAGGGTCTTGCTATATTACCCAAGCAAGAATGAAGTGGTGTCACCATAGCTCACTGCAACCTCAAACTCCTGAGCTCATGCCATCCTCCTGCCTCAGTACCCATCCTGCCCACCCCACCACCCTTAGTAGCTGGGACTACAGGGAGTGCCACCACGCCTGGCTAATTTTTCTATTTTTACTAGAAACAGGGTGTTGCTCTTGCTAAAGCTGGTCTTGAACTCCTGGCCTCAAGCAATCTCCCACTTCGGCCTCCCAAAGTGCTAGGATTATAGGCATGGGCCACCATACCAGGCCTCCTAGCTAAACTTTTTGTATAAGTTTGTCTTTATGTTCTGTTTGTTTCAGTTAAAAGAAAGAACACCATAATTTCTGTAACTTATTATCACAGTATAGGGGTATTGTTATTATTACAGTATTACACTGTATTATTATTACCACATATAAGTCATTATAGTGTTATTATTATTATTATAGTATATGCACTATTCATCAGGGATCCAAGTTACATACAAATCCAACCTGAAGACATTCTCAGAAACATATAACCCAGGGACTGCCTTTATTTGCATCATACTTACCGGCTGAACATCCCTAATCAGAAAATCCAAAATCTGAAATGCTCAAACAAGCATTTTCTTTGAGTGTCATGTTGGCACTCAAAAAGTTTTGGATTTTGGAGCATTTTGGATTTGGGATGCTCAACCTGAACTGTTACTATCCTTCCCCAAATCCCCATTCATCTGTTTTGAAGGTCTTTAAATATTTTATGTCTTAGTTCCCACCATTTGCTCCAGTAATGGCAAAGACACTCGGTACCAATTACTCCTATCTTAACTAATGTACCCTCTTTTTCAGGAAAGCTCAAAGGCAACCTGGTTCATCTCCCTCTTGGCATTTATCTCCAAAGACATACACATAAACTCTGTGGGGGCTCTGTCTTAGAGAATGCATCCTTTGTATGATATAGGAAAGAACATGTAGGCCTTTATTTAAACTGTCACAGAACTTAATGGAATTAACTAGAAATATATAAAATCCTAAAATTACTTTTATAAATTCACCTCAAAATTGAAGGTTTCTTTTTAAAGAAAATAAACTTCTCAGAAAAAAAATTAAAATGATGCGATAAACTTACTTGGTACATACCACATGGGTGATAACATCTCTATGCATGTAACTGCGCTCATACATGGATGCACTGGGGAGATTATCCAGATAGACTCTCTCAAACTCTAGAACTAAGGGGAAAAAAGTAAAGTAAAAAATTTATTTTTAACAAATTAAATTCTATTTTGTATTTTCTTTAAAATTTCTATATTCTACTTTGTATTTTCTCCTAGATTTTCTTTCAATTCAAATGTAATGATAAAAAAAAGCCCAAGACCTGCTAAGTCATTTTTAACTTTTATTATTTCAGAGTATGGAATAGCACCATTTATTTAGTCAGTTATGACAGGTTCGCATGGAATAGCACCATTTATTTAGTCAGTTGTGACAGGTTCGCAGGTATTATATAGATGCTTGTCCCCAGGACTTAAGAACTGAGTAGTTTTCACTTGCTGTGAAGTTTCCATTTAAAAAAAAAAACTTTAAAAAAGTTCCATGAAACTATCACAAGCATTTTCCTAACCATGTAGATCCAATTATCAGTGCTAATTTTAATAAGAGGCCAGTGGCCATCTGTAAGATGTTTCAGTTTATCTTTAAAGCACTGATCCTCTTTGAAGTCACTGATACTGTGTTTGAAACATTTAAACACAATAAAATGCTTAGGTTTTTAGAGCTGAGAAACTCAGAGGGAAGATTCAGCTGAGTGCTTCTCAAATTTTTTACAGGGCCAAAATACCTGTGGGAGGTAATCTGAGGAATGTCAAGAAATATTGATTTTATTATATGAGCTATGAACAATTTCACTAGCAAAAAAAAAAAATGAGATGTATAACAAATAAAATAATCCAATGATGGCCAAACATGCCTATAAAAACTTGATAAATTAACATGACAAGCTGTTTCAGAATTTTTCATAAATGTTAGATAGCAGACTTAAAGTTGTGTCTGACATACTACTTCTCCCTTTATTTTTAGTAATAGAACCCCCACTTATATATGAACATACTGACATCCAGTTATAACATGATCTTTCTCATCTTCTCCTGCAGTGAGGTTTGAACATAGCTAATGAGATAAAAGTGGAAGCGTTTTGTGATAGTGAGGAAGTCTCCTTGAAAAGGTGTGTCCTTCTTCCTTTCCTCAATCTTATGGCTTGGAACTGGGATATGACTGCTGTAATCCTAATAATCACTCAGGGCAATGAAGATGAGGGCCATACCCTAGTTATGTTAGGGCAGAAAGCTAGAAAGAACCCAGGAACCTTTGAAACCTCCGTTACCAATCCTGGACTGCCTACTTTGGGATTTCTACACATAAAAGAAGTATATCTCTCCTTTTAACGTCATTGTTATTTTGTGTTTTTCTGTAATATGCAGATAAATTTAATCCTACCTGATTCAGATTCCTTTTTCTGTTTGTTAGTTCACTTATAAATAAATATTTAGTGAGAATAAAATAGGTTCCAGGGTACATGGACATAAAGAAAAGTATGTCATAGTTCCTGTCCTTAAGAAACAGTTTAATTAAAGGTTAGTGCCATATAATAATATTATGTCTTTCTGAAAAATATATACAAAAGTCCAATATCCAAAGAGCACTTTAAAGGGGATGGATCCATTTCTAGAAAGCTAAAATTATTAAACACCTGTCCTTTAAGAAAAAATTTTCAGTGATATTTTTCTAACATTTCATATATGTTTTTCAATTTCACTTTTTTCTTCAAACTGAATATACTATTGGCCAGCTTAACCAATAAGCATCTGATTAAGGGCAAAGATTTTCACACCTAATAATGTCCATCTCTGTTTCAATTATATTAAGTTCATAAGATACTTGTCTCCTAGTACCAATATCAGCATTTTTATATTTCTGTATTTTTCCACTTCCTCCCACTCACTTCATTAAAAAAGAACATGAAAAATTATTCATATGCAGCAAAATAGTTAAGTAACATAATAAATATTGTAAAATTTGTTTATTAAATAGTTAGGGAGCACCTGCTATATGCAAAGCACTGTACCAAGCACCGGGGCAAAACAGGAATGATCCTGGTTCTTACATGCTTACAGTCTTAGCAGTGGAGAGAAACATTAAACAGATAATCACATAAATAAATATACAATTACAAACTGTAGCAAGTGCCATGAAGAAAAAGGTTGCCATGGAAACATTTCAGGAGAACTAGGCAGTAAAAAAAGATAATGCATTTTAAGGGTATCAATACAATGTCCAAAAATATAGCTGCTTAAAAACTTGAATACATAAACTTTGAAGGCTACCTGTAAATTCAGTGTGATAAACACTACTTCAGAGTTATGATCAATGTGCTACAGAAATCCAGTACAGGCTGGAGAAGTCACAGGCTTGCCAGAGGAGGTGACAGCTAAGTGCTTAAAGGTCAAACAGAAGTTAGCTCAGTGAAAAGGGTGAGGGAAATTATTCCCAGTAGAGACACCATGATATCTGGGGAGGAATCCAGAGGAGGAAGAGTACATTTTCAAGTGGTTTAGAATGGCTGGAGCACAAAGTAAGAGGTTGTGAGAAAGGGTGAATGGAAGATGTTCTGGGGAGGTAAGGAGAGATCATATCACAAAGGACTTTATATGCCATGTTAGGGAGTTTGGGCTGTGTTTTGAAAATAATGAGAAATTACTGAACAGTGTTATGTAGGGGATAGTGATAAAGTAAGATTTGAGCTTAGAAAAACCACATTTTAATCGTCTTTAATGTTTAAGGAAAACATTTCACAGAAAAACTTGAAAAAATAAGCAAAATTAACCTACTACTTTCCTCACCCCTTTTATTTGATAATAATTTGCCATTATTCCACGTTAGTGGCAAAATGCTTCAGCCCATGGTATCTCAAGAGTATGGTTTGAAAACCACAGATCTTGGGTTTTGGATGAAAAAATTTGTGATTCAGGAAACTTAAGTTACTTTCCTCAGATCAGTAAATTCATTATCATTCATTCATTAGTAAATTCATTAAATTCATTCATTCATGATCGAAATTATCTTTACCTACTATGAGTCTACATAGGCACCACCTTCCTCTCGCGCCCCAACACTTTAACACCACTCCTGAACTAAAGCCAGAAAGAGAACCAGTGCACTTTCCCACAACTGCTCAACGGAGTTAGAAATTCCAACCTCATACAGCTGTGGGGATTAAAGGAGAGGCGCCACACACATTTGCCAAGTACAGGCAAATATTAGCTTTAGCGTCTAATATAACAAATCAGTGATCAAAAGCGTTAGATATTACCAAAAAGACACTGTACTAAGCCCAAATCACTATTCCGTAAGACGTGCAAGTACGGAGCGTCCAGAAGTGAGAAGACGTTTTGAGGGCACAAAACGCCACAATCACACTCCATCCCTTTTCGGGTGTGCCAGAACTCAACCATCTCACTCGGTGGACGCGGCATTCCAATTCGCCCGGGGCCTATCTCTATTGCTACCTTTCCTCTTCTTGGCCAGTGTTGCCTCCACAGGTAAAGGCCCAACCCAGCGCTCTTCGTTCTCCTCGTCGTTTTCTTGGGACTCTGTCACTGCCACTGCCAGATCTTTTTTGGTGAATTCTGTTTTTTCCGGTTCTTCAGGGTCCCGGTGCCTTCTTCTTCTCAGCTGCAAATCGCTGCTACTTTCCGCCGCCATGCTGTACGAATCGTCAGCTAAGACGCGACACACAGCTCGGCTACCAATCCCAAAGTAGCGGCGCAGACGTCTAGTCGGCGTCCCAGCAAGCTTCGGGATTGGCTGGCGTGAGTAAGAGCAGATCCAATCGGCGAGCAGCGCGGGCACTGACACTGGGCCGGAGCGCAGACTTAGGTAGAGCTGAGGAGAACCGAAGGCCGTGGCTTCGTACTGGTAAGAGATGGGCAGGGGAGAGCGCCCTAACTGTTGAAGCTTGCCGCTGCGGCTGGCAGCTCACAGGAAATGCAGATCTAGCCCCGAAGGTGGGACCCTTCCCGCCGGGGAATTTGATACCTGAAGTCCAAGCCGGACCTTGAATCTTCTTGGCTTCCAGCGCAGACGCCAGCTCCAGAACCCCGCCGATTACCAGAGAAGATGGAGGGGTGGGGATGAGAGGAACTAGTTAACTTGCATTTCCCTTCAAACATTTCTTCTCTCCCAGCCTTCTCTATTCTCTCACACACTTTTCGAAGAAGGTGGTGAGTGCTTGTTACTCTTTCGGGGTCGGGGGGTGGTGATGGTGGATGGGGAACCAGCCACCTTCAAGTAACCTACCATGCCAGGTCTGGTTACCCTCTGTCTTCACTCTGGCCTAGGCTTTCATCTCTTAGTAGTCATCCGGGCTCTTTCCCCTCCGTCTTTATTTTTTCTTATCATGGTAAAAGAAAACCCCTCATAACATAAAATTTACCATCTTAATCTCTTTTTTTTAATCAATTAAATACAATATGTCAAAATGACCTCCCTAAAACACTGCTTTCAAAAGCCTCGTGGTTGCCAATTTCAAACCGGTAAGTCACTTCTCTACTTTTGCCGTGAGGTGGACACCAGATGCAGGGGAAGAACTGCCCATAGTAGACACTTTTTTTTAAAAGTTTTTTTTTTTTCTTTCGATCCCATTGTTTGACCCATCCTACCTAGCAAGTCTCGCTTGTTCTTTGCCTTCTGCTCTAATCAGACCACTTTCATTTGTGTCTCATAGATTTGCCTTGCGCATTCTTGCTTCCCAGTCTTACGTTTTTATGCTTGAAAGTACCTCCACAGCAATATAACCTTCACCTTTACACCTCATCTTTCAGAGACCATGACAATAATAATGAGGACGAAGATGCAAATAATAATAGTAGGGAGCTAGCTGACATTTATTAAGCATTCTTAGGTACTAATCCCTTTCTTCTTCCAGGTAGGTTTCTCTTGCCTTCACTATCTTGAATTCTTAAAGCACTTGTAGTCTGTGTTGTGTAATTTACCACTTCTAACTACCTGAAATCATGTCTTGTATTTAGTTGCCCATTTGTTTATAGTGTCTGTCCTTAATGAGAGTGTAAGCTCCATGCTGATAGACTTTTTCACCTACATAATAGCTACAACGAAGTGTCTGACAAATGGCACACATTAAGAATATGTTTATTGAATAAATTAATACATCTTAGAATTATATGGGTACTTTCTATTTATTTCATATATATTAATCTTTTCCCAATTAATAGTATTAGTTTTGTTAAGTTGATGTGGCATAGGATTATCCTTAAATAAAATGATATTATTGTTCTTCAATAAATGATTCGGTATTGTAGTCCTAACTGGGGACCTCAAAAAGTTCCTTGTTTTAGTTCAAGAAAGAAATGTGGGAAAGGGATAAAGTTAAACACTTAAATGTGTATGCTTTTTTTTTTTTTAAATAACATATTTATTTCTCACAAGTTTGAAGGCTGGAACTACAAGATCAGTGTGCCAGTATTTTCTCTGTTCTGGTGATGGCCCACTTCCAGGTTGCAGATAGCTTACTTCTTGTATCCTCACATGAGGGAAAGATCAACCCCTTAAATGTTTCTTTTTATTTGTATTCTAATGGAGATTGAATTACCAGGCCAGCTAATTTGTTGAATGTCTACCCTGCCACACACACACACACACACACACACACACACACACACACTACCCAGAGTTTTGCATTCCTCCTCCATATTGATAAGTATTTTAGCGGTCAGTATTTTGCAAAGTGTGAAAAGATCAATTTGCACTTAATTTCTGAGGTAAGGTATATTTAAAAAATATTTATATTTAATGTTGACTTTTTTGCTTAAATTACTATAAAATTGTTAATGACTGGTTTTGGTTTGTGAACTTAAACTATATCTTAGGGGTATAGCAAGTAAGATGTTTAGCTTTTTACTGGTTGACATTCAGATTGTTAGTAGTAATGTTAATAGCTAACACTGATAAAGCTCTTTTATATGCTAGGTACAATTCTAAGAGCTTTATGTATATATTAATTCATTTAATTGTCATAATAACCCTATGGAGTATACAATAATATTATCTTCATTTTACAGATAAGGAAACTGAGGCACAGAAAGTTTAAGTGATTTGTCCAAGCCTTCACAGCTTGTAAGTATCAAAGGTGGGAAGTAAACCCTGACAGTTTGGTTGCAGGGTTTATATCTTTTAAGTTTTCTTTTTCTTAAATAAATAAGCCTGGATACAGTGGCTCACACCTATAATCCCAGTGTTTTGGGCAACTGAGGCAGGAGGATTGCTTACAGCCAGGAGCTTGAGACCAGCCTGTGCAACACAGAGAAATCCCATAAAAAAATTAGCCAGGCATGGTGGTATCCACCTGTAATCCTAGCTACTTTGGAACTCTCATGTTCCAGGTTTCAGTGAGCTATGATCATGCCACTGTATTCCTGCATGGGTGACAAAGTGAGACCCTGTCTCTTAAAAAAAAGAAGCAGGAATAAGCTTATTTGTGTAGACTTACACAAATATATTTATCTGTAGCCTTATTCCTAGAAGTAGAATTTCTGGGCCCAAAAGAAATGCCTTTAAGATTTTTTTTTTTTTTTGAGACAGAGTCTCACTGTGTTGCCTGGGCTAGAGTGCCGTGGCGTCACCCTAGCTCACAGCAACCTCAAACTTCTGGGCTCAAGAGATCCTCCTGCCTCAGTCTCCCGACTAGCTGGAACTACAGGCATGTGCCACCATGCCCGGCTAATTTTTTCTATATATTTTTAGTTGTCCAATTAATTTCTTTCTATTTTTAGTAGAGACGGGGTATCGCTCTTGCTCAGGCTGGTTTCGAACTCCTGAGCTCAAACAGTCCGCCCACCTCGGCCTCCCAGAGAGCTATAGGATTACAGGCGTGAGCTACCGTGCCGGGCCTAAGATTTTGATTCGTATTACTTACTAGCCTACAAAAATGATTGTTCCACCAGCAGTGCATGCCTCTTGTCTAACACACTTGCCAATGTTGTTTCTTATCCAATTTTGCATTATTGCCAGTCTGAATGAAAAATAATGCTTGTTTAATTTGCATTCTCACGAATTATATGTGAAGTTAAAAATGTATTTTTTGGTATAAAAGAGGTATTTGTTATTTTTTTCTTTGAATTTGTGTCCTTGCTTATTTTTGTTAGATATTTTTTTCTCCCTAAATACTATTCACTTATTAAAAAGAATGAGGGAGAGTTATATAGGCTGAAATACACATAGGAAAAAAAACAATATTGTGTATAAAATGCTTCTATTTGGATTATTATTTCTCCTTGATTTACATTGTCATCTCTGTCATATGTCATGTGTCCATATATACGTGAGTCCAGTCCATCAAGAAAGGCTTTGTATTGTGTTCCATTGTTCAATTTGCCTATTCATGTGTCAATTCTACACTGTGATAATTAGTATTGTTATATAATAAATTTAGTATCTGGTAGGGTAAGTCCTCCCGTCTTATTTTTCATACGGGTCTTGGCTGTTTTTGGCCCTTTGTACTTCATATAAATTTAAGAATTTGCTTATTAAGTGCTACAAAAACAAACAAAATCTTTTAGGGGATTTTTATTAAGGTTCAGTAGATCGACTTGAGGAGAATTAACATCTTTACAATATGAATCTTTCAATCTATGAACATGACATATCTTTCCATCTATTTGGATTTTCTATAGAACTTTTCTGTTAATAAGTTATTGATCAAGCAATATAAAATTTGTAAGTTCCATATGAATAACAGTATTTGGGGGGTTATTTATTCTGGTGCGCATTTAGTGTTGTGGGGTAGACTTCTTCATCATTATTTTTTGTTCTGCCTCCTCAAAATTATTCTCTTTTCTTTGAATCTCATGCCATCAGACTGTCCCACCTGCCATTTCTTGAGGCTGTCATCTAGCAGGATCGTGCAACTCACCCTAATTCCTTGAAGATTTTTAACTCCTGGCTCACTGTTACCCTTTGCAATATTACTGTGATAATTGTTAGTGATTTTAATATCCTTATACATGATCCTTCCAATAACTTGGCCTCTCTTTTTCTTGACCTTCTCTCCTCTAGTGATTATATTCTCCTTCTTAGCTACTCACTCCCATGGTCAGTCTTTCACTTTGTCCCTGTCTGTACCCGTGTTGCTACACTATAGAGGAAAATGCACTACCATGCCTGGTTTCACTTTAAACTCATGACTACTAATCTTAAGTGGGCCTGTAATGCTACCCAGTAATCTTATTACTTTAACCTCTTCCATTGTGTTATATATCTATTTTATACATTTCTTTTCCTCCACCCTTAAACTTCCAATACTTTCTCTCCATCCACATTCACAGCTGATGACCTTCGTTACCATTTTACTGAGAAAAGAGAAGCAATCTAGCAGAACTTCCACAAGCTCCTAACAACACATCTAATCACCTACCGGCATCTACACTCTTGATATTCAGCTGACCCTCCCATTAACATGGATGGACTGCATATACATTTATCTTGAACCAGCCCCTACTTATGTACTAGATCCTATTCTTCCTTTTTCTCCTTTATCAGCAATATTTCCTTCTTTTACTGTATCATGTAAAGATATTACATAAGTGCATATATAAGAATAACATCTATTGGATGTTGGGCAGGGGGGAAGGGGGAGGAGGGAGGAGGGGACAGGTATATGCATACACAAAGAGTGCAATGCGCACCACGCAAAGGATGGACATATTTGAAACTTGGACTGAGTGGGGGAGGGGGGCAAGGGCAACACATGTAACCTAAACATCTGTACCTCCATATTATGCTGAAATAAAAAAAAAAAAAGATATTTTCTTCCATTTTTAAAAAAATCTCTTTTAACCCCATCCCTCCCTCTAGGTAGTAACCTTTTCTAGTGCTCTTTTCCTTTAGAGAAAAAAGTTCTTGAAACCATTTTATATACTGGATATTTCCTATTCCTTGCCTTCCAGTCTCTCTTTTTTTTTTTTTTGAGACAGAGTCTCACTCTGTTGCCCGGGCTAGAGTGCCGTGGCGTCAGCCTAGCTCACAGCATCCTCAAACTCCTGGGCTCAAGCAATCCTTCTGGTCCTACTGCCTCAGCCTCCCAAGTAGCTGGGACTACAGGCATGTACCACCATGCCTGGCTAATTTTTTCTATATATTTTTAGCTGTCCAATTAATTTCTTTCTATTTTTGGTAGAGATGGGATCTCGCTCTTGCTCAGGCTGGTCTCGAACTCCTGAGCTCAGAATGATCCGCCCACCTCGGCCTCCCAGAGAGCTAGGATTACAGGCGTGAGCCACCGCGCCCGGCTGGAGTGCAAATATTGATAGCTCTTTGAGGAATGTCCGTGCTATTTTCATAATGACTACTAATTTATATTCCCACCAACAGTGTGCAAGCGTTCCTTTTTCTCTGTGTTCCTACCAACACTGTGGTATTTTTTTTTTTTTTTTTTGAGACAGAGTCTCACTCTGTTGCCCTGGCTAGAGTGAGTGCCGTGGCATTAGCCTAGCTCACAGCAACCTCAAACTCCTGGGCTCAAGCGATCCTATTGCTTCAGCCTCCCGAGTAGCTGGGACTACAGGCATGCACCACCATACCCGGCTAATTTTTTCTATGTATTTTTAGTTGTCCAGATAATTTCTTTCTATTTTTTTTTTTTTTTAGTAGAGACGGGGTCTCGCTCTTGCTCGGACTGGTCTCAAACTCCTGAGCTCAAACAAGCCACCCGCCTCGGCCTCCCAGAGTGCTAGGATTACAGGCATAAGTCACCGCGCCTGGCCCTCACTGTGGTTTTAATGAGCATTTCTATTATGATCAGTGATATTGGGCATTTGTATGTTGTCTTTTGAGAAATGTGCACATAGGTCTTTTGCCCATTTTTGAATTGGGTTGTTTTCTTGCTATTGAGTTGAGTTCCTTATTTATTTTGGATAGTAACCCCTTATCAGATGTATGATTTGCAGATATTTTCTCCTATTCCAAAGATTGTCTCTTCACTCTGTTGTTTCCTTTGCTGTGCAGAAGCTTTCTGGTTTGATGTGATCTCCTCCGCCTATTTTTGCTTTTGTTGCCTATGCTTTTGAGGTCATATCCAAAAACTAGTTTGATGTGATCTCCTCCGCCTATTTTTGCTTTTGTTGCCTATGCTTTTGAGGTCATATCCAAAAACTATCGACCAGACCAATGTCATGGAGCTTTTCCGCTATGCTTGCTTCTAGTAGTTTTACAGTTTCAGGTCTTATATCTACATCTTTTACCTAGTTTATGTTTGTATTGGTTTGAGATAAAAGTCTAACTTCATTATTTTGCATGTGGATATCCAGTCTTCCAATACCATTTATTAAAGAGACGGTTCTTTGCCCATTGTGTGTTCTTGGCGCCTTTGTAAAAAATCAGTTGGCTGTAAATGTGTGGATTTATTTCTGGGTTCTCTGTTGTTTCATTGGTCTATGTATCTGTATTTATGCCAGTATCATGCTGTTTTGATTATTATAGCTTTGTAGTATTTTTGAAGTCAGGTAATGTGATGCCTCCAGCTTTGTTCTTTTTGCTCAATATTGATTTGGCTATTTGGGGTCTTTGGTTGTTCTGTACAAAATTTAGGACTGTCTTTTCTATTTCTGTGAAAAAATTCGTTGGACTTTTGACAGGGATTACATAGAATTTTGTCCATTGTGGTGGATATCATGGACATTTTAACAATGTTCCTTCAATCCATGAACACAGGATGGCTTTCCATTTATTTGTCATCTTCAATTCCTTTTATCAATGTTTTATAGTTTTAGGTATACAGATCTTCCACCTCTTGGTTAAATTTACTCCTTAGTATTTATTTATTTTTTTGTAGCTATTGTAAATGGGATTGTTTTTCTTTTCCAGATGCTTCGTTATTAGTATTAATGAAATGCTATTGACTTTTATATGTTAATTTTGTATCCTGCACTTTAACAAAATTTGTTTATTCTAAGTTTTTTGGTGGAGTTTTTAGGGTTTTCTTTTTTTTTAATTTCAGCATATTATGAGGGTACAGATGTTTAGGCTATGTATGTTGCCCTTGCCCCCACTCCTTACCCAAGTCCGAGCTTCAAGCGTATGCCTCCCCCGGGTGGTGCGCATCGCACTCTTTGTGTATGCATATATCCGTCCCTTCCTCCTCCCTTCCCCCTCCCCCTGCCTGACATCCAGTAAATGTTATTCTTATATGTGCACTTATGTGTTAATCAGTTAATACCAATTTCATGGTGAGTACATGTGCTTGTTTTTCCATTCTTGGGATAGTTCACGTAGTAGAATGTGTTCCAGCTCTATCCAGGAGAATACAAGAGGTGTGCTATATCACCATTGTTTCTTAAAGCTGAATAGTACTCCATGGTATACATATACCACATTTTATTAATCCACTCATGTATTGATGGACACTTGGGTTGTTTCCACATCTTTGCAATTGTGAATTGTGCTGCTATAAAC
>CAUYSK010041694.1:0-10164 GCA_963575035.1 Avahi laniger | reverse complement strand
ATGAGAATGGGAATGGAGACACTTGGTGGTGCAATGGTTTGCACTTCCATCTTGAAAACTTGTGTTCGAATCACACTGCTACGACGTACTGGGCGTGAGACTTGAAGCAAGTTAATGAACTTCTCTTTTTCTAACCTGCATTCTGGGGATAATGATACCCGTATCATGAGGTCGTTTTGAGAATTCAGTGAGATAATGTATGTGTAGACTCTAGAAAGACTGATAAAATTTTAAAAATAATGTGAGTTTGCCAGCCCGGTCCTAGGATATTAGAGCTGAAGGGGAGCCCAGAAGTCTCAGTCCTGGCTTCACCTCAGGGAGGCTTTTAAAACGTCCTCCAGGGATTCTGATTTAATTTTCTGGGCATCTGTATGTTGTGAGAGGTCCCCAGGGGTTTCGAACGCATATCCTGGATGGAGAACACTGATCTAGCACAGCCCCTCCTTTTGCGGTGCGGGCAATTGAGACTTGGAGCAGAAAAGTGAGTTGTGCAAAGACACACAGCTATTGTTTGAGGAGCTAGAATTAAATCAGGTCTCTTGACCATGCCCTGTAGCATTTCCCTCTGACTGCTTACTTTCTTCTTTGTTTGTGTGGGGAGGGCTGAAGTAGCAGGTAACCTGGTCAAAATACCAGTCTTAGATTTTGTTTTCGAGTTTTTGCAGTGACAAACATTTATTGCCTCTAATTAATCTTCGACCTAATCATGTCTTCCCTTCTTTTGGTTTTATAATTGAGATCCCATGGGGCCCTGGAAGTAAACTGTAGAAGGGAAGAGAAACCTAACATACATCCAGCAGCTTCCAAAAGCAAAAATTATTCTAAATGCTTTACTGTGGTTGCTTAATTTATTTTCACCATAACCCTAGGAGGGTTAGATGGGTTTGCCCAGGTGCCCAGGGTCTCCCAGTGGGTAAGTGATTTGTGTTTAGTTCATAACTTTCCAAAGCCAATATTCTGTCACAGTCCATTAGAATGTAAGTTCCACAAAGGCAAGAATTTTTAAACATCTGTTCATAGTTTTCTTTTTTTTCCTGCTTCCTATAATACTGATAGAACATTGTAGGTGCTCAATTAAAAATTTTTTGGAACAATGAGTAAGAGTCACTGAACTACACAGGCCTTGAGACTTGGGGACTAGAGATTTTTCAGTTCAACAAAATATAAAACATAGAAGAAAAATCTTCTGCTTTTAAAATTTTGTAATCCAGTAGCTTTCAAAACATCTGTAAGGGAGCACAGTGTAAACACCTCCTCCAAGTTGTCTAATGCCAAGTGTTGAAGTATAGCAAATGAAAGCAGTGTTACTAAGCATGTCAGAAAGTGTGTGTGTGTGTGTGTGTGTGTGTGTGTATGTGCACACACCCTTGCTATTGTTACATTGTTAAGGGTATTTTTGAAAAAACTGTAGGAATGGAGGAAAAAAAGCATTTGTATTTCATAGATTGTTCCAGCACACTGGACCCAACAATGAGATGTGCCTGGTGAGAGGAGCTGACTATGGGAGTTTGGGGAGTTTGGGGAGACATGTTGCTTCTCATCTCATTGAACCTGAGCTAACCTGCACGCCAACTAACACCCTTCCATTCACTGCTTCCCAAATCACAGCAGCTTGCTCAGAAATGCACCCTTCTCATTCCTGCTTCTCCAGGACTTGGCCCCTATAGGCACCCCAGGAATGCCTGTGGGGTAAAATGATGATTATACTTCTATAGAAATGATATTTTTCTCTGTGAATGCACAGCTTCAGGTATTTAAATTTTTATGAGCTTCCTCCAAGAATAACTAGTGGCTCATTTTGGATTGGGGCAGGGTGTAACTAATTTTCACTACTATTATGGTTTAGAACATCCTCATGACACTTGGCCTCCCAACAGTCAGTTGAGATATTATCTCAGTGTTACAAGTGAAGCCAAGGAGGCTCAGAGAGCTTGAGCTTGTCCTTGGAATGTCCCAAGGACATTAAACCAGGAAGTGGTAACAGTAGATGTGAACCCTGCTCTACTGAGCTTCAAGATGGAACCAGTTCTGAGCACGAAAGGATTAACCGTGGACAAAGAAAGGTTTTGGCCTTGACTAGCTCCTGGAAGGTAAACTCTAAGCCCTTGGAACATCCTCTCTGTGCTAACAGTGTGTCATGGAGACCTTGGGCCACACAGTAGCAGCTTGACCTCTGGAAGGGCTGAAGACTACGGTCAGCCTCATGAGTGCCCTGTCAGGTCCTAGGTGACCAACCTAGACACCAAGGCTCAGGTGAGCTTTCTTGGTTGTCGATACTCCCAGCATGTTTCTACACACCATTGCTGGAAGAAGTAAGCACTGGCCATGTGACTTCCCTCGGAGAGGACACCTAGACACTTGTACCTGGAACTCTCCCAGACCCACTCTCCCCACACCTTTTCCTGTTGCTGACTTTAGTCTGTAATATATTTCCTGTAATAAACCTAAACTGAGTCTAGAAGCTTTCCTGAGCTTTGTGAGTCCTTCTAGTGAATTATTAACCCTAAGGGTGGTCTTGGGGACCTTCCGAACTCCCAAGTTTCTACCATTCTTTTCTGCAACAGTGAGGTGGGGGTCAACAAAAAGGACTATGATGGCGGGGGGAGAGAATTACTGGCCAAAGACCAAAGGGAGTGCTACAAGTTTAATATTTGACCCCTCCAAATCTCATGTTGAAATTTGATCCCCAGTGTTGGAGGTGGGGCTGAATAAGAGGTGTTTGGGGCATCGGGTCAGATCCTTCATGACTGGCTTGGTGCTATCCTCACTGTAATGAGTGTGTTCTCGCTCTGTTAGTTCCCACGAGAGCTGGCTGCTTAAAAGAACCTTGCACCTACCTCCCCTCTCTCTCACTTCCTCCCTTGCCCTGTGGTCTCCGCACACGCAGCTTCCCTTCCCCTTCTGCTGTGAGTGGAAGCAGCCTGAGGGCCTCACTGGAAACAGGTGCTGGTACCATGCTGCTTGTACAGCCTGTGGAGCCATGAGCCAGATATATCTTTTTTCGTTATGAATTACCCAGCCTCAGTGTTTCCGTTATAGCAACACAAATGGCCCTCAGACAGGGGGCAAGATTGAGGGGTGGTAGGTTGTGACCAGGGTGTGGGTGTGAGGTGGAAATAACCTTCTGAATGGACAGGGAGCTGGGCCCAGGGCCAACACATGAAGCTCCCTATTTTTCCACCATGAGGAGCAGGGCATGACCCAAGAGGTCTCCCCAACAACCCCCTTGGGAATGGTCCTAACATCAGTACTGACACACTTGCTGTCATGGCACACGCTATAAAACAAAGTGTCAACTAACAGTCTTTGCAGTGTGTCCCTGTATCCTCTCTTCCCCTCGTCCTCTGTCTTTCTGTTCCACCTTATTCTTCTCCTCGGCACTCCTCACCCCACCTCTCAATGCTGCGTGCCAGGTGGTGTGTCACTTTCCACAATGACGAACACAGAGGAGGCAGCTTCGTGGTTGAGAGCTGAAGCTCTGAATTTGGTTCCCTGGCTGTGACTCTTGCCTCCACCATCGTGTTGCTCTTGGTCCTTCTCCAGGTGGGGCCGGCAGTAGGATTTCCAGTCCCTGCCCTATCTCAATGTTTCAGCTTCCTTTTCTGAAGTATGGGATTCATTCTAGTATCTACCTCCCAAGGTTGTTCAAAGTAGAGTCATTCCTTTCCCCAAGCCCAGGCACTTGAGACACAGAGCAGCACTCCTGCAGAAGAGCTAGTAGTCGTTTCAGTGGTTCAGACCCACAGAGCGTTCTCCATCTTCTTAAGAAAGGGTAAGTTATTGACGAAGATACAGGAAAAAATGCATATTTCAGGCCAGTCTAAAGCATATGGACTTTACTCTTTTAGAATTTAGGCAGTTTAACAGCACTGGGATGAGGGGAACTCAGCTCTGTCTGTAAATCAGATACCTGGATTTTCTGCAAGAAATGAATTCTTCAGCCACCCATCTGCTGCTCCTAGACAGCATGACAGGACACTTCACACAGGTGCTCACCATCTAAAGTGTGCAGATACTGACAACAGGACTGCCAAGGATTCCCATGACCTAGAGGACAGCATCATTCTTCAGGGCAACATTTGGACTCCTTCTTGAGCTTCGTATTTACTTTTATTTTTTTTTTTTCCTGGCTCTACTAAGCTATAATTGACAAGTAAAAATTGTATATATTTAAGGTATGCAATGTGATGTTTTGATATATGTATACATTGTGAAATGACCACCACAAACTAACATCTCTATCACTTCACATAGTTTTCAACAGGGACAACATGCATGAGCCTGCATGACATTATGCTGTGTGAAATACGCCAGAAGCAGAAAGACCAGTACTACTTAACCTCACTTATACGTAGAATCTAAAGACATCAAACTCATAAAAGCAGAGAGTAGAATGGTGTTGCCAGGAGCTGGGGGTTAAGGGAACCGGGAGATGTTGGTCAAAGGGTACAAAGTTTCAGTTATAAGACGAATAGTTCTGGAGACCTAATGTACAGCATGGTGACTAGTTAATAATACTGTATTGCACAGTTGAAATTTGCTTAGAGAGTAGATCTTAAGTGTTCGTTCCCGTCTCTCTCTCTCTCTCTCTCTCTCTCTCACACACACACACACACACACACACACACACACGTGAGCAACCACTGATCTTGGTTTTAACCTTGGCTGCACATCAGTGTTTTAGTGCTCCTGGGGTATTTTTTACAAAGTCCTGATGTCCAGCTCCACCTCCAGGAATTTTGATCGGTATTCTTCATAAGTGCTGGCACCGTAGTTCCTATAAGCCCCTTGGAGGTTCTCACATGGGCTGCTGCTTGAGAACCACACCTTGCGCATCACTGCCTCCTCTTGTGTGTGTGGCCATTGCTGCTGTCTTCCTGGTGTGTTTTCCCTTCTCTGTCTGCCTGGGGACCACCAACTCACCCTTTACAACCCGACTCAAGGGTTACCTTTTTGAATCCTTTTAGGCAGTCTTATGCCAGGCAGAGGTGATGGCTACCTCATCAGGGTTCCCATAACACTTTCCACACATTTCCTATCATGGTAATTCCACAAAATTACAGATTTCTTTATTTATCAATCTGTTCACCTGAAAGCTCGACCTTGTCTTAGTAATCTTTGCCTCCCTTTCACCTGGTAGAGTCAGTGTCCAGTACAGGATATGCACTCCATGAATTTTTAGTTTGATTGAATAGAGGGACTCAAAACAGCTATCATGTCGTTGAGGCTGAAACGCCCATTCCTTGTGATGCTGGTGTCTTTGGTTTGCTGTTAGAGCTACTGCTTGGCATACCAATGCGCCTCATTTGCACAAACACAGTATTCCCACTTGAGTGTTGAAGCATTTTGCTAGTTGCAGGATTGCTTGTGGCTACAGTGTGCTGTTTCATGGTGTTCCAAGCCAGAATTTAAAATCAGGATTGTGAGGGCAATGGTCTGTAACGAGGCTGAGTATGTGTGAATGCTAAAACCAGTCTGGGGACTCCATAGGTGTAAAAAAAAAACCCAGAAAAGATTCTGTTCTGGAGTCGTCTCTAAGGACATACCTTTTGATTTTAATTAAGGACAACATCCATCTTCTAATTGTCTCTTTTTTTTCTGTTCGTAGCAAGTCTCGATGACAGTGTCATGCTCTGAAGAGAAAGCGGTGCTGGAGAGCTGAGCTGGCCAGGAGCAGGAAGATCCATCGCAGCGCTCAGCAGATGTAAGCCAAGGGCTGGGCTCGTTGCTCATGGTGGGGCCCATTCTGATTGCTCATCGCCTGGAACTTTCCAATTGTGAATATTTTCACTGTTATTCCTGTTCACAGGTTCTCGGAGGCTCCATTAGAGACACGAGAAGATTAGAAGCAAAGTGCTAATCAAAAGAGAGAGAGGTTCGGAGGCAGAGGTGGGTCAGGTGGAGTGTAAGCCATGGAGGCAACAGCCACTGGGCAGCCTGTAACTTCCTGGAGGGCAGGAGGAGAAGAGGTCACAGTTCAAGAAATGGAGGTAGGGCCAAAGCTGGGCGTACCAGACAGAAAACCATGGGCTTGGGTCTGAGAGGGTACATCAGTTCGCATTCCATTTGGCTGCTATAACATGGTCGAGCCAGATAAAAGCTTTTTCTCTTTTAGGTAACTACCCAAATATGTAAGAAGTCAAGCGTATCACATCCATCTGATATGGACTTTCTTATTCTTCTGTATCCTCAACATGCATTTTCACCTCATGATCTAACATGGCTGCTGCCGCTCCCACTCTCATGTCCACATTCCAGCCAACAGGAAGCGGAGAAGAGAAACGGAGGGTATGCTTCTTGTATGACAAGGGCCTGACTCAGCGGTTACAACTTAGCACTTCCACTTACATTCTATTGACCAGAATATAGTCATATGGCTATACCTAGCTTCAAGAGAAATCAGTAAACAAACTCTTCTGAATAGTCTTATGTCCAGCTAAAATGTTTATTTAGGAGAAGAGATATTGAGGAAATAACCAGCTATCTTCATCTCACAGGAGCTGTTTTCCTGACTACTGCCCAAACTCAGCAAAATACAGTGAAATTATAGAAGTACTGGCAGAGTGAGTTCAGAAAGAGACACATCTCTGTATCTTAAACACCATCTCAGAACAAAGAATCAGTGGTTGAGGTTAAACTTATTAGCATTCTGAGATTGCCTAGAAAATTTCAGCATCTATAAACAATGTTTCCTTTTTGATGCATGTGTCATACAATGGTTAATGTTCACTTAAGTTCTCAATATAGGTTTGTGTTAAAAATGTTTGCCCAACATTCCCACGAATGCTGGGAATGCAGCGTGTGTATAGGAGGGGTACAGGAAGAAGGAGAATTGTAAATTTCCATAAAATTAATTACCTGAAAGAAGACATAAAAATTGCATGAATGGAGTTGCTTTATGTATAATTAACAGTTCCTATTTTGAAAAAGGCTTCATAATTTTATGTGTGTGTATAAATTTTGTGTGTGTGTGTATACACACACACACACATACATATCCACATACACTTAACATGATCCTTAGTGTAGTCATGTGACATAGTCAAGGAAAGTGTCATTTCCATTTTATAGAAATTTGGTGATTAGATCCTGAGCTTAGAACTTGAGCTTGTTGCAATAATAAATAAAAATGCTGGTCAGGGAGTGGGGAGGTGTCTTAGAAGAGGAGGAAGGTCATTTTCATGTGGGAGGAATGGCAAAGTGTGCAGCTAGAGGATGGACTATGGTGGTTTTATTAATAAAACAGGTCTGCAAATTCTTTGACATTTCTGTCATCGAGGGATGGAGTCTGATGCCCCTCCCTTTGAATATGGGCTGGTCTTAGTGACTCCTTGATGGATAGAACGTGGTTGCAGTGACCCTCCAAGATTTCCAATATTAGATCATAAAAGGCTATGCATCTCTGCCCGACTGTCTCTTGGGATTCTTGATCTCAGAACACGGCAGCTGTGCTGTGAGGAAGCCTGGGCCACGTGGAAAGGCTCTAGTATGTGCTTTGGGCACAGCTCCAGGTGAGGTCTTACCCAACAGCCTGCGTGAACCAGCAGACTTGGGAGTCGGCCTTCGTAATTACCCCAGGCGTGCACACCATTGCACTGCAACTGCCTGAGACACCCTGAGTGAGAACTCATAGCTGAGCCCAGTAAACCCTCAAACCAGGAGATGATAATAAATGGTCTTTGTTCTATGGCTTTGAGATTGGGGTAGTTTGTTTCACAGAAATAGAAACAGATACAGATTTTGAAGCTCAGGAATAGCAAAAGATGTGGACTCCCTGGACTGACATTTATGGGTTGTGATGTTGGGCAAGACACTAGCCATCAACGGCATCCTCCTTAAAATTGGGCTAATAATAGGCAACCTAGGGGGGTTGTGAAGATGAAATTGAAATAATTCACATCAAGTCCTTTTGTTTTATTTGTAAATGTCAGGAATGGCTGAGTGATTTGACCAAAGTTGCACAATTGGCCATCCAGTGACGGAACTAGGGTTTGAACCATTTTATGATATTTAGTTTGGAATTTTTTTGCCCCACTTCGCAAGAGTTTCCTCCTTTGAGTAGCCACTGAAAACTAGAACTCATTCTAGCTTCATTTACAGTAGCATTTGAGTAACTGAGAGGTATGGTAGGTGCTGCAAACAGTAATGACAAGCACCCTGGAGATTTTGTTTTTCTAATACATAGTGTTCACACACGTGCACACCATGCACCAGTGTGTGCGTGCATATACCTTTATCCTTTTACTTTCTCTTTTTTCTCTCTAATTTAGAAGACGACTTACTCCTAAGTAATGCTTGGTAAGAGTTTTCATCTTTCCATTCTAAAAACACTGGGGTTCTTATGTGAGAAACAGCGCAATTGATGTCCTAGCTAATGAAAAGACTTGCTGTGCCCAAGTCACTCTCCTGCCCTCATCTCAAAGACTTCTCTTCCAAAAGTCACAGATATTAGACTGGAACTTTCCTTTCCAGGAGGAGTGCTCTGTTTCAATGGCAGTCACGTGTAATCAGATTTACACAGTACTGTGACTTTAGGACAGATATCCCATCTTTTCAATCATTTCAAGTATGTCATAGTTTTCAGACTTGTTCATCCTATTGTGTCTACTCTAGGATTATGTTTGCTGGGATCTTTTAAAATTTGTGTACACCATTCCAAGGATTTGGCATATAGCATGTGCTTAACTAAATGTTCAACCAAATGGAAGTGAAGTCTGTCCAGCACCAGGAAAAGCAGGACCAATACTCTCCTCATTTTGGATATTTTTATTAATGCTCTCCCAAATTCCATAGATTATTTATTTATTTATTTATTTTTTTTAATTTCAGCATATCATGGGGGTACAGATGTTCAGGTTACGTATGTTGCCCTTGCTCCCCCTCCCCGCCAAGTCCTAGTTTCAAGTATGTTCATTTCTCGGATGGTGCGCATTGCACTCTTTGTGTATGCATGTACCCGTCCCCTCCTACCCCCTCCCCCTCCCCCTGCCCGATCTCACCCACAAAATCCATAGATTATTTAAATCTGACATTTTACTGCTGACATGTTGACTGCACATTTGTAGGTAAAGCAAGAGCCAATAGCCTAACTGATTACTAGTCATATAGTAGATGGATTTTAAATTATTTTTCTTGTTATTTATCAAGTGCGTACTTTGTGCCAGGGACTGTGCCAACATCTTCACATGCATGATCTCATTCTGTCCTCTCAGGTAAGAATTATTCTTTGCATTCTCAGCGTCCCTTTCCCTTACTTTTCCAAAGTACCACTCTTTTCCTCTGGTTAACTACTTTTTCCTCATTGTTTCTGGATGTGTTCACGGTGGGATTGTTATTCTAGATTCTCCACAAGACAGTAACCAAGGAAGTGGACACTTGATCCCAGCTAAGCCGTTCAGACCCTTTCATGGGAGTCGAAACTTGAGCAGAGCCCCACGCGGATGGCAGGCACCAGGATTTGAGAGACCAGCAGCTTTGTCCTGAAAAGTTCATGAGTTTTTGCTACCCCATCTTAGACACCAACCTCCCTATAATTTTCAGCATCTAGAGCAACTCCACATAGAGCAGGTGCTCAAATATTCTTGCGGAAAGGACAAAGAAATGAATGTACAAATGCTCAGAATATCCCTGCTTCATGCATTGCCTGTCCAAAGCCTGACAATCCAAATCTTCCTTTAATTCTCTGAGCCCCGGGGATACTTCCTTTAAATTAGGCAGAGCTAATTTTATCTGTTTACAGCCAGGGTACTCTAAGTAATACAAGTGGATGCCACTAACTCCTTTTACTGATGGGGCATTTTTTTTTGGTAGAAAAGGAGATGTGGGTATGCCTATGCAGTTGACCCTTCAACAACATGGGCTTGAACTGTGCAGGTCAGCTTATACACAGGTTTTCTTCTGCCTCTGCTGCCCCTGAGACAGCAAGACCATCACCCCTCTTCCTCCTCCTCTTCAGCCTACTCAATGTGAAGACAATGAGGATGAAGACCTTTATAATGGTCCATCCACTTCCATTTAATGAATGGTAAGTATATTTTCTCTCCCTAGTCATTTTTTAAATAACATATTCTTTTCTCTAGATGGCTTTATTGTAAGAATACAGTGTATAATACATATAACATACAAAATATGCGTTAAGTGACCGTTTATGTTATTGGGAAGGCT
>CAUYSK010041693.1:0-15051 GCA_963575035.1 Avahi laniger | reverse complement strand
TCCCCTCAAAGATTCCCATCCTAATTCCCAGAACCTACAAATACCTTACCTTGCATGGTAAAAGAGACTTGCGGCTGTGGTTAAGCTGAGAGTCTTGAGCTGGAGAGATTATTGTGGATTACTTTGGTGAATCCAGTTAATCGCAAGGGCTATTAATAAGAGAGAGATGGGTGATCGGAGTGAGTGGCAGGAGACGTGATGATGGAGGAAGAAGTCGGATGGATATGAGGAAGGGGCCAGGAGGCAGGGGATGCAGGGACTCTACAAGCTGCAGGAGGCAAAGAAATGGATTCTCCACCTGAAAACTCCAGAAGGAGCCAGCCCTGCCCACACCTTGATTTTAGCTCTGAAAGACTCATTTCACACTTCTGACGTCAGAACTGTAAGAAGATAAATTTGTTTTAAGCCACTAAGTTTGCAGAATTTGTTACAGCTGCAGTAGGAAATGAAAACATTTCCCTTGAAGTCAAGAAAAACAAAAAGTGAAAGTCCAAGTGAAGGATCTGCTGACTCCTTTGGGGCACAACATGTTCATGACCTTTCTTTATGGGAATTTAGTTTTCTTCTGAGGTAGGTGCATAAATTGGTTGAAAGGATACTTAGTTTTTAATTCTTCCAAGAAGGAAGGAAGTTGCAAAATCAATTAGATAAATATTTGCTAACTGACCACCTAGTCTATGCAAAATTTTGTATACACGTTATCTGATAAAAATAAAATTAGATAGTAAATATTACACAATGGAGATGTAAAAGGATATAACCTGATTATCTCAACAGCAAGATCAAAAGTGCAAATCAATAGTGTTTCCTGATATCTACCAATATAGTTATTCAAGATTATATTAACAAAGTTATTTATATTTTAGAGTTAAAGAAATTAGGTAAGGCTTAATTCTGATAAAGTAATTACTTTCAAATATGTTTGCAGAAACGTATTTGTAAAAGGTATTCGTGGTAATAAAGGAAACCTTTGTTGGCAGTAAGGAATTAGGTAGCTGTTTGACTTTGTATGTATGTAGGGTTGTCAGATTTAGTAATAAAATACAGAACACACAATTAAATTTGAATTTCAGAAAAAAATTAATAATTTTGTATCTAAATATGTATACAATATTTGGGACATATTTATACTAAAGAAAAATAATTGCTTAGCTGAAATTCAAATTTAAGGGGGCCTCATATTTTAGATGGCGACCCTAGTTGTATAGCTATTGGTAAAACCAGTTAACATACAAGCAGTCCCTACTTTTTACTTTAGTACATTTATGAAAATCACATCAGAGGAGAGAACTGTAAAATAAAGATCATTTCAATCTTACTAAGCATAAGCTTCTACTTAACCAGAAATCGCCATTTGCATTATTAGGTACCACTGTACATTTGTCAATTAAAATGCAAATTGAGGGCATTTTTCCTGATGAACATACTTCAGAGATGGATAAAACTCATGAATAACTGATTAATAGTGAAAAATGATATATGGGTTTTAATGACACTGTTAGATAAGTAAATCAGTGAAATTCAAAGCTGAAAAAAAAATAAATGGACATATAATTATAAGATGCTCTGTGGATTATAAAACAGCAAGCCATCTCCTTAGGGGAATTTGGCACACAGGGTTACTTCTAGGAAGTATTGGGGCACACATAACCACATTATATGTTTCCTTCTCTTCCTAACCATCAATTTTGTCCAGCTGAAATCTAGTTAAATAAATTTCCAAGGCTCCCTGGGGGGGAAAAAGGTCACAAAAGGCAGAGGAAGAACAGTTCCCTCATTTGCTTTAGAAATCCAGGGGGAGAGTGTATAGTGAGGCTGTGTGCTGTCCAATTTAGCAATAACCAATGCGGAGAAGAGAGAAAAAATGGAATAAACCTTTTTATTTTCTCCTGTGTTTCTCCAGTAACAGGCCCCCTCTAAGACAAAAGACTGATGCCGTCTACAGTCTAGGGATAGCTTCAAGCATGAAATCAAGAGACTGTAAAGTATGGCCAGCTGTACTTTATAACAGCTGTCAGCGTTTCAACAGGTATAGATTTTTAGGGAGCAAGAGATCAGTCATTTGGTAATCAGTAATAGACATATCTTGACTATCAACAATGTTCGGAAGAATCGTCCCCATGATGTTTCCATCTGTCCGTTCATAAAATTCGCTTGTTCTTCTCATGGCCTTTTGACGTTGTCTCCTGATCTTCTCCCCTCACCCTCGACACCCTGGCCTTGAACACAGCAAGCACACTGAGTCACAGCCCTTTCCCTGAAGCGTGCCTTTTGGAATCCAGCCTTGCTTCCCACACCTGCCTTCCAATTCCCCACCGACAGTGTCGAGAACCTACAGCTGGTCCTCATTTCCATTTTTTCCTAATTCTTCTCCATAAAAATTAATTTTGCTCTGGTCTGTGGTTCTACAAGATAGATGTCAAAGTGAATTATATGAAAGTTTTGCCCTTAGTAAATATATCTGAATGTAACAGCTTGTAATTTTTCATCAATTTTTAAGTTTAAAAGATAATCTTCTTTTAAATGGTCTTAAATTGATGCAAATAAAATGTACTGTCTTCCCATTTAGAGAACAAGTGTAAAAGATTAATGATTTGAAGAGAAGCCAAAATATAATATAGGAAAAGAAAACCTCACAAGTGGTGAAGAGTTGTAATGAAATCACAAATGACCGTAGGGTGATTACAGTTTATCACACTTGGTCCTAAAGCTAAAGTGAGTGTAAAATCACATTTAAATAACAGATGCCGCATTACTGATAATTTTCCTTAATGAAATTGTCCTTTCATGATATCAAATATAATCAATTTTATTAAAAACTTGAAATTGTTTATACTTAAATTTATATGACAGTAGTTTCTTCAACATGATCTCATTTGTGTCTAAGGAGTAGAGTATAGTAGGGGCAAGATTAATGTATTATTACTTGAGAAGACCAGGAACCATAACGATGTCTCAATTCTTCCCTTGGAATTAATATTTTGTACAAACATATTTATAGATTTCGTGTTTGTTTTTTTTAACATATTATTTCTAAAAGTATTTGCTCATTTTTTCATACCGATGCTGTGGTTCCTCAGAATACTCTTCTCATCTTTATGAGTTATTTTATCATCTTAGGTTGCACATAGATCATTTCTTTGCTTCATTGTCTTCCAGTACAATTTCCTGAAGCCCATTATTCAATGAAGGGGTGCTGTATTTTTTAATACCAGGCATGTTAATATTGACTTGACAGTAATTAGTCTGTTTTTTCCGGTAAACAGATTTAGATATATATAGCATACAACATTTACATGGACATTTGAAATAATAGACCACAAAAATTACATTTAACCTGAAAATGTCATTATTAGTAATATCCCCTTCCCTACCCTCTCATTCACTTTTTAGTGTTATTATTATTAATTTTTTCAACCATTTATTGCTAAATTTTTAAAACGTAAATTTGAAAGAATAGTACCATAAACACCCACATTGTACACATTATGATATTTTACCTTGATTTCAGTATGCGTCTTCTACTAAAAGGATATGCTCCTGTATAATCATGATAACATCATCATACTTAGGAAAATGATAATTCCCTATTGTCATTTAATACCCAATTTATTTTCAAATTTCCCCAATTTTCTGAAAATGTTTTCATAGCTGGTTTTATTTTAGTTTTTGTTTTCAAATTAAATGTTATATTTGTGCTAATTGAAAATTCTGTGCCAATTTTGTATGTAAATATATAAATATATATCCTATTTTGTTTAGGTATAAGGGCTTAATTAGATTCCACTTAGACTTTTCCAGCCACTGTATGTGTTATGTGTGTACTTCACATTGCATCCCATCAAGAGGTACATAATGTCGCATTATTGATGATCATTTCATCTGAGGCAGAGACAGCAAGATCACTCTATGGTGGTACTTCTAAACTTCATGATTAACAAGTATAGTTAGTCTGCTCTGACTCAGCAGATGTGGTACTAAAAATCATCAGGTATGCAAAATTGCAAAATAAAAACCACAGGGCTTATGGGGCAAATCACGTTAGAAGGTCAACAAACAAAAACTTCATCAATTACACATTTATTTATTTATTTTTTTGAGACAAAGTCTCACTGTGTTGCCTGGGCTAGAGTGTCGTGACATCAGCCTAGCTCACGGCAACCTCAAACTCCTGGGCTCAAGCGATCCTACTGCCTCAGCCTCTCGAGTAGCTGGGACCACAGGCAAGCGCCACCATGCCTGGCTAATTTTTTCTGTATACTTTTAGTTGTCCAATTAATTTCTTTCTATTTTTAGTAGAGACGGGGTCTCGCTCTTGCTCAGGCTGGTCTCGAACTCCTGAGCTCAAACAATCCGCCCGTCTTGGCCTCCCAGAGTGCTAGGATTACAGGCGTGAGCCACCGCGCCCGGTCTCAATTACACATTTAAAAAAAAAAAAAAGGAGCCAGGTGGAATCGACAGCACAATTTGGCACATAGTAAATTGTTAGGAAATACATAAACATTATATAAATAGGGCACTTTCTCCTGAAAAGACCTGAAATTTGCATGTAGAAGTGAGTGACAGAGGATGACTCTTGTGGATTAAATCATGTATAAGAAGCAAATGCAAAATTTGCACTATGTGTAAATTGTTCCCTAATATATTTATCACATTAGAACTTAATTGTGGTTTCAAAACAAGCTATAGCAGAACTAAATCTGTGGGTCAATCCTTTGACACCCTGTGATTGTCCTATTTCTCACCAATGTTTCTCTTATTGGTTTTAGCGTGCATTGATTATGCTTGCCTGAGTCAATTACTTCAATGGCAACATGGTAACTTTCCAATCCCATCGATCCTTCCACATTAATACACTAACAGTGATCTCCACGAGGAGCTTTTCCTCCTCTATGCTGAGAATGGTCTCAGTGTTACCCTTCTCACTACACGCAAGTCGAATCCTTTTTTTCGTGGCTGTCCTTCAAGTGTTTTAAAGCCATGATTCTGGATTCCCTCAATCTTCCTGCCTCCCAGTTTCTTTAACTGTTTCTCCTATCACATGTTTTGGAATTCTTTCACTGTTCTGGTCACGTTAAAAAAAAAGTAAGCTTCTATTGCACGCGGAAAACATAATTGGAAAATGTGGGATCTGACTGAATGGATTGAGACAATTGCCTTCCTCACTCTGGACATCACCGTTCTAGGAATGCAGCTCAAAGGCAGTGAGTGTAGCTTTGCTAAGAGTCACATCTTACTGTTGACTCATATTTTCACTAAAACTGCTGAGCTAAATTTCTTCCAATCTCACTTGTTCAATCTTTTTTAAGACCAAGTATCAAGAATTTACTGTGTTAAATCCCATTTTAGTAAATTCAACCCAACTGTCCAGATCTTTCTGTTATCTGGTTTTTTATGCTAGCTATAAATCTAAGGGGCTTCTTATTTTTATCTAAGTCGTTAATAAATTTGATCAGCGAAGGGCCAAGGACAGAGCTTGCCCTTGATTGCGATCATTTTGACATTTCTTGATTATGATCATTCATCCAGGGCTCAATCTATCAAACTGTCCTTGCCTCTAGCTAACATTTCTCCATCTAATCCTCAAAGATACCAAATGAGAGACCTTGTCAAATGCTTTGGTGAAGTCTAAATACCCTGGGTCTACAGTATGCCCCTTAATTACCCCTTTAGTCACACTGTCTAAAAAAGAAATAAAATTAGTGTGACATCACATGCTTTTGGGGAAACCATGCCATAGCCTTGTGATCCTGGCTTCCCTTTCAAGGAGCTCACAAATTGCTGAATATCAAACAACTCATTCATCAATGTAACAAAAGCCACTGTTTTAAAAAAGTGAAAATGAGATATGTTTAAGGGGAATTACCTTGAAATGCAGATAAAATATCGAATTGTAATGCTTGCTTATCTAAATTTTTTTTAATTTCTACTATGATTTGGCCACAGATGAATGTTATAGAAGTATGAAAATATAATAAATAGCAAAAAGCACACTTGATTCTAAAAGAAGACCTTTCATTTAGGTTTTTGATGCGCTGTATTAACTTTAATTTTTATATATTTTGAACAGATTTGCATTATTTTAAAGGATTTATAATTTTTTTAAAGGGTAAAATGTTGAAGTCAGTTTTATTCTCCAAACCTGTTTTGAAAATTTTTACCTCATTAGTTTGTAACACTGGCTGTGAAGCCTCGTTAAATGACATTTCAATGTTACCGGCTTTATGTGATGTTTGATAGGTCTATAAATCTATTTAAAAAGAGAAAGGAGAAATCAGTGAACAGAGTTTAACCAAAGGGATCAATCATTAATTGCAAGGCAGACAATCCTGAATATAGATTGATCTGTGCTAAAACTGTAGCGCTGCAGTTGTATTCTGGAGTGAATAACTCCGGTAGAGTCCACGTAGCATTACTTCATAAAATTAAAATATGAGTGAGAAAAAGTGTGATGACTATTTCTGTATAACCTTAGAACTCAAAAGAAGTGTTTCGCAGTAGATTTTACTAGTCCTAAAACAATCCTATCTTTGTCTTTGAATTCATGTAGGAAAATCATGTAGTAGTACAATTTGCAAATTTCTCTTGTGAGTTAGTGCTGCTGAAAACCAACAGGATGAGGTATGTGCCTGAGATTTTAGAGATATCTAAGTACACTCACACTTCTGCATTTAAATGTTCTGTTTATTTTAAGATGTTCAAACAGTTATGCTTAAGAACATCAAGATATGAAAGTGACTATATAAATCACTTAGTAGTATAACATATATATAGTACATAACATTTAAATCCCTTGAGAGTACAATATTAGGCATCTGATCCAAGAAAAATAATATGCTTAATATTATCACAGTATGTGGAAGGGTAAGTTCAATGTTACAACATAGGAAATACTGAAGTCAATTTATATTAATTCAAAAACCAATAGCATCAATCCTATTTAAAAGAGGATAATTTAATTATACTTTATTTCCTACAGAGGAAGCAGGCACTTTACCTTCATGGAATTCACTAGGAATTCTGCATCTAAATGCTAGTTGGTAATTTCCATCTTCTGTTGAAATAGCAATCTTTTTTCCTAGAATATCCAACACTGTAATTGTTATGTTAAGCAAGGAATAAAATTTATAAGGCAAATTATTCCTTCTCTTCTCCCCACATTCAGGATAGAAATTCTTGTCTGCTTCTTTTCAGCGATTTTTAAAAAAATCTAAGTAATACTATAGTAGTATTGTTTATCATGTTAGCCTATATTTTAGGGAATTATGGAATATGTATCATACAAGTGAAATCAATTGGCTAATGGTAAACTATACAAAATACGTTTTACTATGGAAAGTTTAATTTCAGCTGACCTTCCCATGAATTTGTCTATTTCTCTCCCCTTCCTTCACCCCATCTAAACAAACTCCATGTTAATTGCAAATTGAGCTCTGGCTCAGGAAATTACTGACCATGCTTTCCATCTATTTGTGGTGAGCTACCCAGGACTATAAAATTAATGGAATAGAACATTGTCCAGGTCCATGCCAATTACTTTTAAAATAAACATCTTTTAACTAAAACGAACACTGTGCCAATATATGTATTTGATTTGGAAAGTGATTTTTAAAATTAGAAGAAAATCATGGGTTAGTTTTTATAATGGCCCAATCCAAGTCCATTACCCTCCTCAAATTGATGAGTTCCACTGCAGATGGCACTTAATTAAATAAGGTAATGCACGTTCTCATTAATATGAACGTTTCATTTATCTTATACGAGGGAGTTCACATAGTAAAGAAAGTCACATCTTAATGGTTACATTAAGTAATATTTTCCAGGTTGGCAAATATAAAAGGCTTTTGAAGTATAATTTTTTCCAAATACTTATTTTGTTCTACTCAGTTAATCTTACAAATTCACATATTAAGACTTTGGTTTTTTTCCTTCTATTTATTTTTTTAAATCAACAAAAGGTCTTGTGATTCTTAGATATGTTGGTCATGTTTATTTTACTGATCTTTATAAAAATAAACTTTCCCCTTTTTTTAATATAAAAATATTTGGGTATAATTCACAATATTACATGATCCATACAAGCAAAGATATTCCTAGAAAAGAAAGTCCTGCCATAATTGTTCTGAATGTTGTTATCTAATATTATGTCACATTTTCTATCAGATATTGATGTCAAACAATGAAGATACTGTATGCATTAGAGTCTTTGATGAATAAATTTCAGAATAAGAGATAAAATAGGAAAGTAGCCACTTCTAGAATATAAAAAAATTTAGTAGTTTTTCTTCTCACACATGCACACACACACATACACACACAAAGGATATGAATTACATAATAATGAATTTCAAATTATGAAAAAAATTTATATAAAGAGAATATGGAAAAATGCTCTGTGTTTGCAATGAATGTTACAATCAGAATGGGCTCAGGTGGAGGGGATTTTTATTGGTCCAATGAAAGAAGGTCTTTACCTTCTACTGATAAACACTGGAATGGAAGGAGGTTGCTTACTAGGAGTAGTTTAATAAAAGAATACGTAACACCCATTTGCTGACCAATTTAGACATTCATATAACAAAAGAGAAAAAAGAAGAGACAGAAAGAATGGTTAAGACAAAAAGAAAGAGAGAAACAATGGAGTTAATATGGATAAATGAAATGCACAGGTCATTTAAAATTATAAGTGAAATAATTTTTAAATATTTTCAAAGAAACCTAATAACTATCACACAATAGTTTGAGAAATGACAGAAATAGCTAATTTGAATTTTAGTTTAATGTACAAATCATAGCCCCTGTGGGATGCTAATGGCCTCAAAGCAGGCATCCAGATTGATCTTAATTAGTTAATTATGTTCTCAAAGAGAATATGATTTCAGAGTGTTATTTCTAAGATTTTTTAGAAGGCAATGAGGCTCTGAAATTATAGTTGAAGTAGCATTAATAAAGAAGAAAGAGAAATAACAGAAAGTATTTAAATATTTAATGTACATATGGGAAGATAAAGGAATGGTAATATAAGTATGTTAGGGTTAGAAGGCAGACACAGAACCACTCTATACATTCTTTGTCTAGGTCCTGCCCATTCCAGCAAGGTGAGCTAGCAGGTAAATGACAACAGGCAAGAGCTACCACAATTCCTGGTGCCTCTTCACAGATCTTTGGAGCCTAAAAGTCACTCTACTTCCCCTTTTCAAATGTCTTTGTGACCCACCCTAACTAGAAACACACAGGGAAGAGAATTCCAGGAAATGTCGTCCAGCCTAGCCAAGTTAGCATATTGCCAGGCCACCAGAGTGTGCTTAGGGATTAATCAGGAAATGAGATGACAGCATGGTGCTAAAATGCATGCTCCAATAAAATGCCTCCAAGCTACAAACTTGAATGCATCCACTGGTATGCTGTTAAGTAAAAGGTGCTGTATCAGTCAGACTGCGGGCAGAAACAGAAGGCACACCCAAAGGTTTAGCAAAAGAAAGCTTGAGAAAGGGGCTGTACACACAGTGGTGAGCAGAATTAAGGAAATTAACAAGGGATGTTGAAGCACCCATGAACTAGCAACCGTGGGAAGCCATTCCCACCCTAAGTCCTAGCTGGCCAGAGGCGGGAACAGCGCCAGTGAGTGACAGCGGGGTGGCAGAGGGGGCCTCGTGAGACCTAGAGCCAAGGAAGGCAGCCTCTGTGCAAACCGCACGCAGCAAAGAGGAAGCAAAGGGAATCAAACACCCCAAATTCTTTCTGCTCTGGATCTTCCATCGCAGGCTGTTTACTAACATTGCTGAGCTTAACTGGACACTTGCAGGCAAGGCTCCCAGGCGATGCTGTCTGTGGACGGCAGCCTCCTGGAACACCGCACAGAGCAGAGACAGGCGAAGGACGGACTTGAGCGGGGAGCTGAAAATAAGCTGCACAAGTGATCAGTCTAAACCAAAACGGCCGCCTTGCATAGCACGCATATTTTTAAAATGACGTTTACTGTTTCTGCTGAAAAATTTACCAGTCAATAATACAATTCTGAAAACAATTATTAGGGGTGATTACTAAAAACGTTCTGAAGGGTCTGCCCCAGTTATGGTGGTTTTTCTTTGCTATTTAATGTACCCTCACAGAGCGCTCTTCCCACTGCTTGATAGCCTTGCAGCTCACCAATTGGGGTCCCCGCCCCCTATTCCACCCCCCAATCCTCCACCCACCAAACCCAAGCCCCTGCCCGCACTGGGGGCGTGGAAGCTGAGGCAGCATCTCCCCCTCTCACTGACCAGACGACCCCACCCACCGTAGACCAGCGACCGCCACCATTGCAACTCCCGTTCAAGGACAAGCCAGTACCTGGGAAGAGAGTGGACAGAGCCTCACGCCGCCTGTCACCCTGAATATTATTGCTGGAAAATCTTGGAAATACTCTTGAAATGAAACATAATTATTGAATGTGTTGGGCCTTGAGATTTTTTAGTTTGTTTGTTATTATTTTTCTCTAATTTGATGGTGAAGTTTTCTATTTATTAATTAGTCATTAAGTGATGTTTTCTTATATTCTGCTTATATTTCCAGTAACAAGAAAATTTTAATACTGACATAGATGAGAAGGATTCTTGTGAACCCAGCGTGGCTCTGATAGCAGCTGGAAGATATTTTACAGATATTTTAATTCCTACTCTCTAAAAAAAAAATGCTGTTTCATTTCTTTCCAGATGTTCAGATTTTGAATTTTATTCTGACACTGATAAAAATTTATTATTTTTGGACAAATATTAATTTCTTTTTAAAAGAAACATTAAAAATAGAAGAACCCATGTAAGTATTTGTACAACCTACCTGAATTTCTCAAAGCTGAACTATTGCTATTAATTTAGTTAGAACTAAATGTCAATTTCTTTTTTTTTTTTTTTTTTTTGAAACAGAGTCTAGCTCTCTTGCCCAGGCTAGAGTGCCATGGCGTCAGCCTAGCTCACAGCAACCTCAGACTCCTGGGCTCAAGCGATCCTCCTGCCTCAGCCTCACGAGTAGCTGAGAGACTACAGGCATGCACCACCATGCCCAGCTAATTTTTTCTATATATATTTTTAGTCATCCAGATAATTTCTTTCTATTTTTAGTAGAGATGGGGGTCTCGCTCTTGCTCAGGCTGGTCTCGAACTCCTGACCCTGAGCAATCCACCGGCCTCAGCCTCCCAGAGTGCTAGAATTACAAGTTTTAGCCACCACGCCCAGCCTAAATGTCAATTTCTATGTGTCTAGTTCCACTGGTTTGATAAACTGAAAGAGTTGTCAAAATTTTGCCTACTACTCTTTTATTTTTAGTTAATTCAAAAAAATTAATAGGAAAGCTCTGATCTTGCCTTGTAAAATATGAATTAATGTAAAATAATTTGAAAATTTTATTTTTTCCCTTGGAGAAATTACTCAGTACTACTTTATTCCCACAATAGTCTTGATTTATAAGATGGATATTTTAAAATATCAGGTAATTGATTTAAAAGCATTCAGTGTAAGAGACTGAAAGATATAAATAAGATTAAGAAAGGAAATGACTTTTGGATTCTTCTACTCCTTGATTTAAAAAATAAAAATCCAACCAAAATATTTTGAGACAATAGGTCATTCTATATAGGTAGCACTAACATTAAAATATGTAGTCATAGCATTTCTGAAAATTAGCTGTAATTTAAACCTGCATTTCCATTTATTAATTTTTCCTCTATGGATCAGCACCTCCTCTTTCAAAATAACAAGGTATATACCAAAGTATATCAGAACCAAGAAGCACTAATCAAGTTCGAGAAAGAGTAAAGGGAATTTATTTCATCTTCCAGAAAATGTCTAAATTCTGTTTTATATTATAACTTTTAAAATTTGGGGGTAAAAGTTTTTGTCATATTTGAGCATGGTTTGGAAATTTGGGACTTCTGTTACTTGTTGGTATGACACAGCAGAAGTGAAATGTTTGAGGGTATCTTGGCCCTGCTCTCAGGAACACCCTGGGACAACCTGTGGGCCAAGGTGAGAATCTCCTATTCAGATCTATCCTTGTCTCATTCCTCAACTTTTACACCTGTGGCTGTCCTACCCTTGGCCTGACTGAAAGCTCTGCACCCACTCCCAGTAAAGACTAAATACTGTATATTCCAGCCATCGGTTGGGTGTAAAATGTTTATCTGGCTGCCACTCAATACTTAACAGCAATTCAGCTTAGAGATAGTGTATTTACAGTGGTAACCTGTCAGGAATCAGTGAGTCAGTCCCCTGTAAAGGAGAGGTAAGTAATTGGACTACAATTGCTTGCTTCAAGATTTCCCCCAACGCACACACCTTCCCCCAGAAATGTTTTCAAACAAATTTGAACCTGAAAATAGACAATGACAGACGGAAATCTGAGTCACACTGATGTTTCCTTAATAGCTCCCTAGGTCTCTTTTTGTTGCTGTATCTTTCCAAGTTAAAATCCTGGAGTTGCCAGACTTTTCCTGAGTTCATGCAGATGCAACAACATTTTTAAGGGAGAATCTGCTAGAAAATTATTCCAGAAGATATTGGTCAAAAATTGCTCATTGATCATTTTTAATAGATGTTAGTTTACTATTATAATGAAATATACACTCTATGCCAATGAGAATGTAATATTCCAGTACGTATTTATTAATAGGCATTTATTTATTTCCTTAGGTAATGAAGACTTGTCTTTCGCCAAGTGCTTTTCTTAAGTTGGTGCACAGCCTGTTCTGCTTGTAGATCTCATTTGAAGTCATACTTTTTCATAACGAAAACCTAGGGGTAATAAAGAGAGAGGAAAGCGATGCATAGGCGACCCAATTAGCATTTATTTCCTGTGATAATTATTAATATAAAGCTAAAAGGTAAATCTACCTTGCTCTCAACTCCTCTTGATTATAAGGGTTAGTGATGAGCTCCCCCTTTTTCATGCAATTGTTGGGTCAGTTCTTCCCTACAAAATATGGTTATCATGGTTACCATGCACATGGCAAGGGGGTTCCTGTGACGTCAGCCATAAAGAGAAAACCAGGGAGGTAGACTGATTAGAACAAGAACATATTCAGGGTGTGGAGTTTCTTTTTATGAGGAGGTGGGGTTAAGATGTTAAGCAGTGGAAAAGTGGAGAAGGGAGGTAAATCTGGATAAGAAAAATTTGTTCTCTTGCCTAAAAAAATTTTAATGAAAAGAGCACATAGGAATCTATTTTTTGAATAAAATATGAAATATTCAATTATTATCAACTCAATTTCAAATACATAGGAAAACTTGATGGTAAAAAATAATATTTACAGTCTGCGCAATTTGGCTGTGAGCCTAAAACAATTCTAAAGGATAAACTCTATTTAAAATTCTGAAAAAGTAAAATAATAAAATACTACAAATGGACATACTCATGTACTTATTGGCCACTTAAAAATCCTATTCATTCCTCACTTTCTTTAAGTGGTAGAGGCATAGCGTGTGATGGTTAGGGAGGGGAACTAAACCAGATAATGTGAGTTCAAATCCTGGTTTTGCCACTTTTAGCTGCTTAATACTGGGCAAGTTATTTAGCCACTCTGTGACTTATTTTCTTCTTCTGTAAAATGAATGTATTTGTTATCTACTACTGCATAACAAATCACCCCAAAACTGAGTGATGGAAAAAAATAAACACATATTATCTCACCATTTCTTTAGGTCATGAATTAAGAAGTGGCTTAGCTGGGTGCTTCTGGTTTGGGATTTCTTATGAGATTGCAATCAAGATGTGGGCTGGACTACAGTCATTTAAAGGCTTGTCTGGGCCTAAGTTTTCCACAGTGGCTGGCTCATGTGGTGCTTGTTGTTGGTGGACAGCCTCAGTTCCTCCCACATAAGCTTCTTTGTGGGCTGCTTGAGTTTCCTCACAAGATGGCGACTGGCTTACTCCAGAGTGAGCAAGTCAAGAGAGCAAGATGGAAGCCACAATGTTTCTCATGATCTGGCCTCAGAAGTTGTGACACTCAATCACTTCTGTGACATTCTATTGGTTATGTAAGTCAGCTCTCTTCACTGTGGAGAGAATGATGGAATAGCACAAATACCAGAAGGTGGGATCATTGAGGACCGTCTTGAAGTCTGGCTGTCAAACGGGATAATAACACTACTTAGACCTCATAGTGTGGTGTGTGACGTACACACTAATTTAACATTTAAGGCACGGGGCTTATTTAATATGTAAAGTACTCAGTAACTAGGACCTATTATAATTTTTACTCTCCCTCAGCCTCACTTTTTCTTTCTCAGAGGTAAGCATTTTCAGCCAGAAAATCAACTATCTTTCTTATTAATTGATGTTATTACAACAAAACAGCATGCTACACCATCATTATATATTTTATTCACTTCTAATCAACTACCTATTTAACATTTCACCTAGATTTGCAAAGGACTTAAACTCAACCAAACCGAGATCATGACATTTAGCCCTGAAATGCCAGTATCCCCTTTCTCAATGAAAGGGACCACCATCTCCCCAGGAACACATGTGTGAAACCCAAAAGTCATCCTTAACTCTTCCCTCTCCCTCTGCCTAATATCTACTCCATGACCATGCTGTGAATTCAATGTACTAAATAGCTTCCAAACCCATCTTCTTCCACACCCACAATAACCACCTTTGTTCAGGTAACAGTCATCTCGCCTGCATGTACTCAGTAACTTTTCACTTTCTGCTCTAGCTTTTGGCTCCTTTCATTCCAATCTGAAACCAGATCAATATTTTTTTTACGATTGTCTTCCCTGACTAGGTTAAATACGCTTATTATGTGCTTTTATAGCACTTACCACCTATATTTATTTGTGCAATTTTTAGGATGGTGACATTGTATTGGTCAGGGTTCTCCAGAGAAACAAAACCAATAGGATATGTGTATATACCTGTGTGTATGTATGTGTGTGTATGTGTGTCTATATAATAAGAGATTTATTACCTAAGATCTACGGTCAGTGAGCTGGAGATCCAGGAGGGCTGATGGTGTGGTTCCAGTCCAAGTCCAAAGGCCTGAGTCCAGGGAGAGCTGGTGGTGTGAGTTC
>CAUYSK010041691.1:0-58196 GCA_963575035.1 Avahi laniger | reverse complement strand
TTTTTCTGACTGCCTTTTCTTTGCTGATCTCACAAGTTCCCAAAGGAAGGGATGAGGCCCATTGCTTTTCTAACTCCTTTGCTTGGGACAGAATTTCTGATTTGGGGAATTCCTGGTTTGGGAACCCTACATCACCTATGTGCTTATTTACTGACTGATCCTTGCAGACTGTACTGTAAACACAGCTCACAGAACCGAGTTCCTTATCTCCACCCACACTAAGGATATATTTCCTGGTTTCTTTGTGACAGTAAAGAGAGAAAAGGCTGACTCATGGTATTCTGGAGATACATTCCAAGACCTTTATGAGAGCCCCGTACACATAAATATCCTTCCTTCTTCTATTAAATGCATCCTAGATTTCGAGAAGAGAGCCACAGTGCTGGGCCCAGAGGCACACCCTGGGTGAGCCTCTAGGCTTACTCATTGTGATAGGAGACCCACTTCCCCACCAGCCACGCAGTGAGTCTGATTCAAGTTTGTATCCCAGTAAAGTCACCAATGTCCACATGTCCCGGATCTTCAAGATCACTCTCGGAAAGTGGGAACCGTGAATGTTGAGACTGGGAAAGCCAGGAATCCACACAATTTAATCCACGATAGCTCTTGATTTTTGTGCCCAATAACTTTTTAACATCCTGGGATATTAAATCAAAGAAGGAATTAGGAAAGGTCTTTTGAAAAGTAAGAGGAGGAAATTCCCATGTCCATATGGGAACAGAGGCTCAGGAAGGCTTTACCTGTGTCCCCAGACACCTCCTGGCAGAACCTCAGAGAAGGGAGTGCTTTTCAGCAGTGAGAATTGTGGAGGAGGCAGGAGGGAAATAAACTGGAGAGGAGAGGGAGAGAGAGAGAGAGAGAGAGAGAGAGAGAGAGAGAGAGAGAGAGAGTGTGTGTGTGTGTGTGAGTGCATGCATGCGCAGGCAAGTTCATGCACAAGCGTGTCTGTGGGGTGGGAGGTGGTGTGTGTGTGTGTGGGGCCACTGCAGATGGCAAGCCAGCCCTATCTGTGCTCTGTGTCCTGTCCTGGCCCCTGGATGACCGACAAGGTTAAACTCGAGCAAACCTACTGCAGGGCACTGCTCGGGAGCCGGGAAGCATGGGAATCTGCTAGGCTCCTGGGTAGCCCTGCTTGAGGCTTTTGATCAAAGCCCGTAGCAGAAGCTGCTAACATGTTCCTTTACCATAACTCAACCGAAGATGGAGGTTTTGGTTTGGTTTAGATTAGCTAGTGGTTCTAGGGCTTTTGGGGAGACTAAAAGGACAATTTTTTCCTTTTTTTTTTAAATCAGGTCAGTACCTAGATTAGTACCTTATTTCTGATTTTGAAAAAGAGGAGGAAGGAAATGTAAGGAGTTTGATTCTGGGGAGGAATGGGGTATCCAGATCCAGTAGGGGCAAAACCTTGAAGTTAGCAAAATGTGTTGCCTGAGCCCTGATCCTAACCAGCACCCCCATGTTAGTTTCACTCACATCCCAAAACTGTCCACAGAAAGAGCCCACAGAAAGAGCTCTGTATATCAGCCATTTACCCCATAGTGTAAATTTTTGTAAAGTTTTGCTCTTTCTAATGAGGTAGAGTGGTTTAGGGTACCAGAGCCAGCCTGCTTGAGTACAAATCCCATAAATAAATGAATGCATTTACTTAGCTATTCTCTATTTATTCTTTTTAGGTTGCTTCCAACTTTTTCCTATGTTAAATAATGCCCACACAAATATATTTGTATACAGAGATTTTTACTCTTTTAGGTTGTTCTCAAAAGTGGGATTACTAGATCAAAACATTCCCTGCTAGTATGTGACCTTGGCAAGTTACTCGGTATCAGTTTCTCATGTATAAAATGGGATTGATAATAATAGTACTTTCCTTCCAGATTTGTTGTAAGAATTAAATGAATTGCTATATGTAAAGCACTTAGAATAATATCTGATACATAGCAAGTATTATACTTAATATTTAATTTGTTATTATTCTTATCTCTGCCAGGGGGAATCGATTTTAAGCCTTATTTCTAATTATGAAATGAAGGGCTATCCCCTACTGGAAAAAAAAATCTTAGGTTTTAGGGAAAAGGGGAAAAGTGGCTTCTTTCGAGGGAAGCATCTGAGCTGACAGCCTGATTTGATTCGTAACCTGGAGGCAGGTGCCCACGTCGGAAGTCAGTGTCAGGGGCAGCCTGCTCTTCCTGGGAGATGGGTGCCGCTCTCGGAGGTGAGTGGCGAGTCGTGCAGCCCCAGGGGTCTCTCTGGCAGGTGAACCCAGGCAGCCACTGGTCCGAAGGCAGGCCAGCTTCCTTGACTGTGTGTGCTGTGCCTCCCACCACGCTCAGTTCTGCCTGACTCTCTTCCTGGACAGTCAGGGGCCTCCAGAGCGCTGGAGGTACAGCGCTGGGCACAGAGTAAGGACTCAGAACGTGTTTGGAGGAAAGGAGCCCCACTGGGGAGCGAGGCTTTGATTTATCACCTGCTTCTGCCCATCCCCGCCACTGCCCCAGAGACCAGGTGTCCTGTAAACATTTACAGGGCTCTTTGAAGGCAAACTGATTGCTCAGGCTCAGGGCCTCCAGTACACTCGAGGTCAAGTCTCTTAAAGCAGGGGACTGTGAATTCTGGGCTATAGCGAGTCCTTTCCATAGCTGTCTGCCATGATTTTCCAGATGCCTTAAATAGTTAAGTAGGCTTCAAGGCCAATTGCCATCAATTTCCTTGATATTTACACCGGGCCTTTCATTCTCTGATGATTTGGGAGTGATGCACATGCTGGTGTTCCACTGAAGGCTGGCACGTCTTGATTTGAAGGAAAAAAATGTAAATGTATATTCTATCTCACTCACCTATTACGGATTACCCTTGGAAGGAGTGACTAGCACATGGAGGGTGATTATTAAATGTCTGTTGAATATATGAACGGATGAATGTACTACAGTTTTCTTAGCTGTTTCCTACTGTTGGGCATTTAGGTTGCTTCAATTTTTTAAAAAACTTAGAAATAATGTTACCTTCACTAAACTTATATGTATAGCTTCTTCTTTCTTTTGGGTTAATTGCTCTTTTAGAAGCGGGATTTCTGGGTCAAAGAGGATGAATAATTTGTGGCATTTGATATATATTTCTAAACTGCTTTTCCCACAAATTGGTACAATTTTCCCCTTTTATCTTTTCCCTCCCTGCCTCCCTCTCTCCCTTCCTTCTTCCCTCCTTTCTTTCCTTCCTTCTTTTTTCTTTCTGTTGTTTAAATGTTCATGTAGTCAACACTGTTGATCTTTTCTTCTGATTTTTGTTTATAAATCACAAGAATATGAATACCAGTAACAGAAGGGAAAGATGAGCACTTAGAACATGAGGTGGAAAAATTTCTCCAGTTTTCCGTTGCTGGCTGGTTTCCACCTCACTCCATATTTACTTTAGGAATTTTCCGGGAGTATGATGAGTTCATCATGTGAAGGGTATGATACAATTCCAACATTTTGGCATCGTGTCTTCGTTCTGTGGGACTGATGAACACAGGCAGAAGGCTCACTTTTCTTCTTCCTCCCGCCACACTCTCCTTGTGGAGACCCTGAAGATGGCAGGAGAGGCGAAAAGCAGCTGGCTTGAGTGTTGCAGGAAGGAAGAGGATTATTATCATGAAATGTGTTTGGAGGAACCAACCACCTTCTGAATGAAAACTATGGAAGAGAGGAAGGATGGAGTCAGTGTTTCTTGGCTCTGGTGTAGCTGGCCTAAGAGGGTTAAGTTAGAGGGTCTGTATGTAGGGGGAATGTTTGTGCTGGCACCAGCGTGGAACTGTATTACATGAAAGGGAAGAAAGCTAGCCATTAAAGTAAGATGGAAATGTTAGGCCAGTCCTTTTCCAGGTATATCTGAAAATCAGAATATTGAGCCTTTAAAAGGCTAAAGTCCGTGGAAGATCTGAAGGGCCTGCCTCCCCGGGGTTTCCCATCTGGGTATTCAGTACTCTGCGGTGTTTCCTGTGGTCACAGTGTGCCAGCAGGGATGGTGTTAGTTGTTTCATAATCCAACAGAGCATGCGTCCCAGCTCCCCAACTGCCGGGAACTGCTACCCAAGCTGTTCTCGTGGGAATGAGGGGGGCATGAAAGTCTGTTTCTCAGTTGGTGAGCCCTCCTTTCCCTTGTGTTATTTTAAGCATTAAGCCACCACTCCCTATGGCCTGACCCCAGGGTGTGGCTTGTGTGATGTATTTTAATGAAAGATAATTACTTGATATCGTGGCATAGTTGACCTAAAAAACATTAATATTTAACCATTCCCAGCTCCCCTCTTGGTTATGCAGCAAATGCGGTGGGTTTCGGGCAATTCGTAATTGTAATAAGAAGTAAATATATGAAGTTGCATGCTTTGGAGCTGTTTAAATGTAGTGTGAAATACAAAATGGGGTATTTAGGAAGGATTAGTGACATGGAATATGAATTAAGTCCATGTGCTTCTCTCAAGAAAGAGTCATATCTGATGCTAAGAGCAGACCCGGTCAGCCCCTACTGTCAAGAATGAATATTCGTGCTGTCCAGGCACACGTATGATCAACTACTGAAAACAAACAGCTAAGCGAACTTGAATGCTCAATGTAAGGACAGCTGCCCTTTGGGGACTTCTCCTTTGGGCTGGTGTCCTCAGGAACGGATCCCTTTTTGATCCCTCCCTCTTTGATGTATGTGCCTTTTAACTTACATGACCTTCACCTCTCTTAGAGCCTGCACACACGGTGGACACTCAGTTGGGATTGATGTGTTGACTGACTGATGGAGGGAACAGCAAAGAAGAGTGACAGCTCTCTCTACTATTCCTTGTTCGAGGGCAGCAGAGATTTTCACAGGTCCAAGGGCATCCTTCTAGGATTGGACCATCATTTAGGCAGGGCCTGGGGTCTTTGTGTATGGTCTTCATTTAGAGGCGATGGCTCCGACTTCTTAGCGTTGATAATAATGTAGCCAATATTTAATGGATTCTAAGCACCATACTGAAATCTTCAGGGTAGTGGTTCTCCAAGTGTGGGCTCTGGACCAGCCACATCATCATCATCACCTGGAATTAGTTAGAAATTCAAACTCAGGACTCACCTGGAAATGTGTTAGAAATGCAATGTCTTGGGCCCCAACCCCAGACCTGCCGAATCACAAACTCTGGGGAGGGATCAGCAAGCTGTGTTTTAGCAAGTGGTCTAGTGGTCCCAAGGCACACTCCAGTGTGTCACTGTTTTATGACATGCTAAGTAAGCATTGAATCATTGCAACATCCATGCAGAGTAGAACCTATTTAAAAATTTTCAGCTTTATTTAGGTATAATTGACAAATAAAATTATATGTGTTTAAAGTGTACAATGTGATGATTTGATATACTCATACGTTATGAAATGATTACCACAATCAAGTTAATGAACACATCTATCACCTCACATGGTTACCTTTCTTTGTGTGTGTGAGAATGCTTAAGATCTACTCTCCCAGAAAATTTCTAGTACACAATACAGTACTCTTAACTATAGACACCATGCTGTACGTTAGACCCCCAGAACTTATTCTTCTTACAATCGAAAGTTTGTACCCTTTGACCAACATCGCCCCATTCTCCCCTGCCCCCTGCCTCCTGCCCCCTGGTAACCACTTTTCTACTCTGTGAGTAGAACCTATTTTTAAAAGCCTCAATTTGGTAGGTGAGGAAACAAGGGAATCCTCTAAAGATTCCACACCAGCAAAGCTGGGGTTTGAACCCAGATCAGAGGGAGAGGAGGAAGACGAACTTTACAGATAACGAGGAACAGGGACGATCTTTATTCTAATCTGTTTATCTAACTTGTGATGGTGTGCTGAACCTGCTCCTACCGGCTTGTGCGGGCCAGTTGCAAGCATCTTCTCTTCCCGTGATCCGTAATGACAGCTTGGAAACTTGAAGTTGGCCATGGGGAGTATTTATATCACGGAAATTGGCAAACGGTGCAAATCTCCTCCCCCAAACCCCTCGGCCAATGTGACACTGCCTAAATGTACATGCTGTATATGTTATATATTCCTAGTAGATATTACATTCCAATCATGCCAGCTTATTTAAAGCAAGCACCATTCATGGATTCATTAATATTTTAGCCACACCTGTATTCGCTCATGTCTACAAAACTGCTTTGACAGCATTCACACTCCAGAACCTTAGAGTCAGAGGGGAGCTTGGAGAGTACCTTTTCTAAAGGCGAATACGAAATAAATTAATTATTTTAATTATTAAAATAATTAAACTATTTTAATTCATAAAACTATATTAAAATTATTAAAATAAATAAGTATAAAAAATTATAATTATTAAAAATAATTTTAATTATTTTTAATTTTTAATAAAAATAAGGTCAGTAGTAATTGCCTGCCTCTGAGGAGTCCAGGATTTCAGACACCCCCTCGTGGGCCCTCTTGGTGCCCCTGGGCTGAGATGGGGGTAGATGCAGCTGGTCCGGGCCTGAGCGGCAGCAGCTGCTGGGAAATGTGGTGAGAAGGATGGCAGAGTGCGAGTTCCCTTCTCTGTGGCCTGGCAAGGGGGCAGGAGAGGTGGGGTCAAGGCTTCCTTGCTTCTGGAAGAGGGTAATGAATTGAAATGTCAACACAGAGCCTTCTCTGAACTTCTGTCTCACAGGGATTCACGTAGGAACAACTGAGGATTTGGGATTTCAGGGTTCCCAGGCTGGGGCCCGGGGTTTTCTGTAGTTTCCCGCCAGCCTCTAATTCCATCTCTGTCTTGGATGACGGGTTACACCGCGCACTGGTGGATGGGGTGTCCCTCTCCCCAGACGGTATCAGGAATGAATTAGCATGTTTCCCTCCTGTAAGCGATCCGCTTTTTGAGTAAACATCCCCTGGGTTTCTGTGATGTGTAACTAATGGAGTGCTAAACTCTCAAGGCTGGTTTAAGACTCAGAGCGCACACGTGTTGCCAATCCATCATGCTCCTAATACTAATTAACATAGCAGGGACACAATAAAGCCACAGATCCTACACACATTACCCAGCTCGGGTTTCACTCTCATAACAATCTCGCTATTGCCACAACGAGAGCACACGTTGGGAACAGGAGCTCCAGCCCCTTTTCCCTGGCTGGACCTGCCCCATCAAATAAAAAAAAAAAATGCTTCTGTGCATTGTTATAACGTGGGTGCCCACTGTCCACTTGTTTCTGCTGTGGGAGGAGCCATGAGTTCACAGAGCAGCAGGTGGGGCAGCCTGAGAGCGTGGCTCCCTGGCCATGCCTGGGTGGGAGTCGGGAGCATCTAACACCCTGGGCTACTGTTACCGCTGGGAATTCAGCTCTTAAGTGAACCTCTCAGGAAGACTTTCTGTCCGAATGAGAACTGGCTGACCTGCACACTGCAGAAGGTTTTCATCTCTCATCCCACAGTCGGCCAAACAGAAATCAATGCTCCTATATCTTGATTGGGATGTCGGTTATGTGGGCATATGTATTCGTTAAAAAATTATTGTATGCTTAATATCACTGTATATATATTTTTCCTTAATAAAAAAGTTTGAAAATTACCTCTCGTAGCTACCTGTCTTAACAAACCAGGAGTTTCTGAGTGTCTTAAAATCAAAACAAGATATAGCAATGATGCTGAGGCTAATAGGACACCCATAACCCTGTATGTCAAATCTTGTGGTCATTGCTCTCCAATGACATTATTCTCGTTAATGTACATGATTATGGATGTAAACTCAGAAATTATGTTTTACAAAAAGGGAGTGTGTGTTCAAAGCCCATTCATGCTGGAGCATCATGTTCTAGCAATGGTTGGCATATATAATAAAATATCAAAAATTCCTGCTTTAGAGGCTGTTCATAGAGGGGCGATCTAAGGGAAACATGATAAAGCATCCCTAGTCTGGTGTTGAAATGCTCCGCAAACAAATCCTGCATACTATAGCATCCGACTGAGCCTCACTTTCCTCAATCAGTTTCCACAAACGAGGGACCACAGCACTGGGCCGGGTTGAGGGAAACAAGCTGAATGACTCAGGATTCCCCACTCTTGTTTCAATTAGGGGCTTCGAATTTAACTGTTTCATATTGAGGCCTTCTGTGTTGCTCTCTTTTGTAGAAAGGGTTTTTGAGCTAAAATATGTTTAAAAATCACATGAGTAAATGATCCCTTCCAGCCCTCAATTTTATGTGTCTTTCATTCTGTAGCATTGTTTTGGAGGTGTTTGCATAAGTACACATTATCATGGGAGACACTTGTTACCTTTCTAGAATCACAAATCTTTTTATGTTACAGTGTGCCTAACACGTAAGGAAGGAAAGAGTTATAGCTATGTGTAATGTAAGATATTGCAATATTAAAAAAAATCATATACTAAAAAGTTATATGAATTAGGAAGTAATAGCTATGCATAATCTAGGATATTATTTTAAAAATTATATATGACAAATAGAGGAAAAATAAAAATAGTTTTAAGAGTTGTTATAAAAATCATCTAGGGTGCTTATTAAAAGTGTAAATCTCTGTCCTTCACTGGTAATAAAAATTAAAAGTTCAATTACATGTTGGATATTAAAAAAAAAAGAGTTGTATTGCTTGGTGAGAGAAAGATGATCTAAAAATGGTTGATTTGTGTCCTCCCCTGCCTAAATATTTTTAAAGATCAGGTAGATGATGGCTTCTTTTTCACATATTCTCAGCCTAAGAGTTTGTTTGTTTATTTAACTGTCTCATAAATAGGCACATCAAAAGAATATTAAAACAAACCAACAGTAAGCCTTGGGAACCAAGACAAAAAAAACAATGTCATACCACCAGGCTCAAAAAACATCAGAGGAAGAAGCTAAAAGCCCATAATAGAGACAATAGCCAGCAGTTAAATAAACAACACTTTAGATTAAGAATAACACTGTCAGTAGATGACAATTTGATAATTAGCTAATTACTGATGGCCTTGATTCAGCTGCAGGATTACACTGAAATACAGCTTCATTAACCATGATATACTTGATAAATCACATGATAATTAAATTTATCCTTCCTCTTAAATATTAGCATTATTAAGTAAATTAACCAATAATATTGTAAAGGCTGGGCTTTCTATTGAGATCTCCATCTGAATGCTTCTATGGTCGATAGAGAATAGATGGATTTTTACCTGCTAAATATAAATTTTGATGTTTCTTACAATTTAATTTCTTTTTTTAATCACATAAGATGCCTTTCTCTGACATGACATTCTCCCATTTGACTCTAAAAGTGTGTCGCACATCTGTAGAAGCTGCCAATCAATCGCTCCATCTTTCCCACCCGGCCTCAGAATCCTTTTCACCGTGCAGCACTCCTCACAGCCACAGACTGTGCATCCCAGCTGGCACTGGAATGGAAGCCAATTTGCCATCCTGCCTCTGACCCCCACAGCCACTGGGTCCCTCTCTTTTCAATGACAACACTACCTCCTCACTTTTTGTTTATTAGAATATCTATCAATGTCTCCTTTTTTCACACATCCAGACCCAAATATTGAATCTAGAAGCTCACCCAACTGATGCAATGTTTTATGATTCTAAAATGAAAAAAGAAAAAAAAATTGTTAGCTATATATTTACCCGGTGAGCCCTTCAGTTATTAAGTCAGAGCTGGACAAGTTCTCTGGATACCATGGCACTGACAGACTTCCAGGCCCACTAGGCTCATGGTTTTTGATCTTTGGTGGGCGTCGAAGTACCTGGTTCCCACTTCAGATCTGCTGATTCAGTACCTATGGGGGAGCTGGCCTGAGCACATTTTTTTGGGGAAAAGGGGACCAAAATTTTATAGGTGATTTCCATGTTTTCCAGGAGTTGAGAACCCCTGCCCTGCGGGGGCAGGTGCAGTATTTGCTCCTTCAGGTGCTGTTGAGGCTAATGGAGAAGCCGCGGTAACAGGTTGCTGTAGCCGGATTCCAAGCAGTCGTAAGTATCAGACTCTTGCTCTCAAGGCCTCCATACAACTTAGTTCTATGAGAGAATTGCTAGAAATAAGTTAATGGCAGTTAACTTACCACTTATCTATGCAGTGCCACTCGCCAACAATCTATGTCCAGATTCTCGAATGGTAGCGATACTGAAAGGAACGCTCATAAAGATGATATCGACTACTTTATAGAGAAGCCATCTGTACTCAAGCATACATACTCAAGTGTAGTATATGTTTGAGATTTCTGCCATTTCCCTGGGCAGTAATTAAGAGAGTGGGCTTTGGAGTTAGATCTGCCTGGGTTGGAGTACCAGGTTTACCACTAATCAGATGTGTGACCTTGGCCAAGTTTCTTAACCTCTGTAAGTCTATTCATCCTCATTCCTCTGTTAAGTGGCCGTAATGCTTGACTCGGAGCATAGTTTCCAGAAATGAATTAGATAATGTGTTCCTCTGGCCAAGGTGAGTGTTCTGTAAATATAGTAATGTTTTTATTTTGCACAAATAACTTGGAGTGCGGGTTCTATCTTAGACACTGATAGATATGTATGGTACAAACAACCTGTTTTAATGCTTTATGTTTCTGTTTATTTATGTACAAAGTAAGTGACATTATCTCACTCTGCTCTAATCCCTGAAAGGTGTCCCATCTTCCTCAGAGTGAAAGCCCAGGTTCTCTAGGCTCTGTACTGTGTCCCCTTCTTCACCCCTAAATACCCATTCACTACCACTGTGTCCCTTGCTCAGTCTAATCCAGCTGTACTTGCCACTTATTGTTCCTTAAACATGCCAGGCACATTCCTACCCCAGGGCCTTTGCACTTGCTGTATTCGCCAGCTGGAATGTTTTTCTATCAGATACAACACCTCCTTTAAGTCTCTGTGTAAATATCCTCCTATCAGTGAAGCCACTCTCTATAAAATAACCCCCCCATCCAGCCACTCCTATCTTTTGCACTCAGCTTTTTCTTCATGGTACTTAACATCCAACATATTATATACTTTCTTGTTTGTTTGTTAATTGGCCCCCATGAGGCCAGAGGACTTTGTTTTGTTCACTGTTATATCCCCAGAGCTTAGAACTGGACTCATCACATAGTAAGTGCTCAACAAATGTCAGTTGTGTTAATGAACAAAAAATCTTTATTTGCTACTCACAAATTAATGACTTAATCCAGTGGTCCCAACCTTTTTGGAACCAGGAACCGATTTCATAGAAGACAATTTTTCCATGGATGGCAGGGGTCGGAGGGTGATGGTGGTGGTAAGGTGGAGTTTAGGTGGTGATGTGAGTGATGGGGAGCTGCTGTAAATACAGGTGAAACTTGGCTCGCTGGCCCACCGCTATCTGTTGCCCACCGCTATCTGTTGTGCAGCCTGGTTCCTAAGTTTCATGGAAGACGATTGGTCCATGGTTGGGGTGGGGTGGTGGGGGGAGGCAGACCTCAGGCAGTGATGTGTGGCCTCGTCTCTAAGAGGCTATGGACCAGTCCCAGGCCTCGGATCAGGGGTTGGGACCGCAGACTTAATCAATCATTTACTCAGCAAATATTCACTGACCACATAGTTAAGTTTTTGTTCTAGATACTATTGGGAACATGAAGAGTCTTAAGATATGGTCCCTACCCTTAAGGAGCTTACAGCCTAGATTTGAAAAAAATGTCTTTCCAAAGTGACAAAAACTAAATAAAATGATATAAAAATAACTAAAAATACAAAGTGGTCGAGATTATAGAGCACAGATGTTAGTTAAGATAAACAGAAGTTCAAGGAGGAAGGTATTTCTTGGATGGGATGGGTAGAGAAGGTTTTTTGTACAATGTGGGATCTGAACAATCCCACATCCCATTAAGAGATGGCAGATTGTTACTGGTGGTGAACTTGGGGGCTGACGGCAGTAGAAGGGTGTAGAAAAGATGTCAATAGAGACCTGCAGGGATGTTAGAGCGCATCCTAGCCCAGTGGGGGTGGGTTCTTGCAGGCGAACGTGGGAAATGAGGTTGTAGATGGCTTCGAAGACTGGCAAGAGTTTGGGCTGGTGGCACTAGGGAGGTGGATGGAGGGTGGATTGCAGAGATGTCTTCAGTGATGCATCTGGCTGTTATGTACAGGACAGCAGAGTTTGGAGTGGCTTGCTAACAGAGGAAGCTCTGGAGACAGACCAGGCTGAGGGCCGAGGAGACTGAGCCACACACTAGGGAGGAAGGCTGCAAGGCTTGAGAATAAACCGGATCACACAGAGGCTGGTTAGGGAGTTTGAAACTTATCCATACCTTTTATCTTTCTTACAGTAACATTTGGTCTTTTGGTCATTTCATAGATCATTGGTACCTTTAACCGATGAGAAGAGTGAAACCTAGTCTTTTAAAACTTTTCTCAGCCCTCGTTTTAAGACTGGTTTGCAGAGGGGCAGAGAGTTGGGTTCAGGGTGTTTATAAACGTGTAAAAAGTAAACTTTATAAACATTACTTTTAATGTTTTATAAACATTAATTACAGTGAGCTGCACGGTTAGCAAGCTTAGTACAAATTACCCGTCTATCCCAGTCCCCGGTACACAGATAAAGAGACAAGGGCTCTAGCCAGTGGATTGTTTCTGCTATCTTACTGCAGTGCTCATAAGTGTGTTTTGCTTGGAAACTGCTCTATTGGGAAGGCATAACAACAGAGTTTAGCAAATGTTTTGCTGGTCTCTGAAGCCTAATCAGGTCAGTGGACTACTGCTTATGACTGTAAGATTGTCTCTTCATGTCCGGTTGGAGATACGACCTGCTCCCCAGTTCTCCAAATCCAAGTGATAGAGGCAGAGCAGTTGAGTCTCTGAATTACTTAGCTTGTTGCCTCAATTGACTTCTGAGTGTTCTTCTGGTAACAGCCTAAAAATATATTAGAATGATTTATTTATGACTTGGAATCTTGGATTACCATCAAATATGGACTTACATTTTTTCTTATAATTTTGTTGACAGTTGAATTAAAAAAAAAATTCACTCCAGTGCACATAAAAGAAGGAAGCTCCTTCAATGTTTTTCACTATTAAGTAGATTGAGGTGATAAGAACACAAGTAAGAGTGAAAAGAAATGCATTCATAGAAATGCCTTGTAAAGTCCTTTAGGATCTGTTTTCACAGAGGAAATGAATGTTAGAGTATTATGTGTAGCTTTCCCCTCCGTTCTGATTTTTCTGTAAGCAGCTGCCCAAAATTTTAACATGACTCTACTGAAGCTCAGTAGGCCTGACTTGGATAGAGATTAATTACTTCTTGGTTGGATGAGATGCACGACAAAGGTAAGACTGGGACCAGAGTCCCTGAGGATGGTTATCAAATAACACAGCAGCATAAAGCAAGTGGCATCACATGAAATATCCCTTGCCTGTCACTCCTGAATAATCTAGTGCACATGATAAATTGCTTTCCCAAATTTCTTTGTTAGAATGTTGTACTGAATAATTTAAAAGTAGTCTATTTTGTCTGTCTTCATTTAAAATTTTGCCAATAATTAATAAGAAAAATGAATGTTTGACACTGCTGAGATGTTTCCTTCCCAAAACTAGGTACCACAGACTTAGTATTTTTCATATCAATTTAATCGTTTTTATATATTTGGGAAAACTAATTTTACAACAGAAGTTAAAGATAATGGTACTTTAAAAAAAACCTTTTAAGTTCTCTTTCTGATATGTATCGAGTGTAAAAAATCTGGTTAATAAAACTTTAATGCTTTAAACATACAAACAAAAGCAAATGAGATCAATCTCATTGCACTGTAAATTTATCAAAGTTTCTAGATAAAATTCAGCATTTAAGAATATCTTCCTAAAAATGTCATTTATGCACAATGTGAATTTTTAGGTGAATATTCTAAAATGTTTGCATTCGTATTTTGTATTTCTGTGCCCAACACAGAATAATCAGAGTTTCGTTTATTTCCCTGTGTTTTCTTCTTCTTCTTCTTTTTTTTTAAATAGAGGGGTTGTTTAAAAAACAACATAACCAACAAAAACTTTTCCTGTGGCTGTGATAATAAAACTATAGTTGTTTATCTAAGCCTACCAAATATCCCTGCAGCAATAAATGCTTATTATAATTATGGGACCTCAGAGAAATGGAAATAATTCTGTCATCATAAATATTTAATAAATGTTGTAGAATCTGTAATCTAAAGTGATTTTGAAACCACTTTTGCCTTTACAAAGTATTTGGTAACTTCCAAAGGACTCAAGAATCTTTCTCATTGCAGGCTGAATGCATGGATTCTTCTCCTTTTTCAATTTTCAATTATCAACATGTGTTAAATCTAGGTTTTAAAACCAGTGTACGTGTTAACTCCCTCAAATAACTTAAGGATTAGTTTTCTCAAACCTTCTTAAAAAAAAATCTGTCAGTGCGCTGAGTTTATGCATGAAAAATTTTAACGCAGAAGGATAATATTTTTGGAAAGAGTGAAAACAAGAGCTTTGAATGGAAGCGTGTGTGTAGCTATAAATGGAGGGCAAAAAGATTGTAATCGACGGGTCCTTTCTGTGGTGCAAAAGTCACCATTACAGTAACATCAAGCTACACTCAATTAGAAAGTTACTCTACTTGTGTCTTGACTTGAAAAAAATGTTTGAAATTCAGGAACTGTGATCCTGTAGCCAGAAAGGAAAATTAAAACATATGTTAAGTGAGGAAGTTTATTGACTTTTAAAATATTTTACCTTCAGTCAGGAACAGACAGAAAGATTTTCAAAAAAATGTTTTAAAACACCAACAATCCACAGGGACAAATTAAAAAAGAAAAAAGGTAAGCATTATAATGAAATTCTGCATCTGGTTAACATTTAAATAAAGCTGCCAGAGTACAAACTAATTCCAAGACAACAGCTCTAGTGATGTATTTATAAGAGAGCACAGAAAAAAAATTTTGGCTGAGAAAATCTTACCACCACATGTAAGGAAGCCATCAATATTTATTACATTATAGATTTGCCAAACAACATGGAGCATCTGGGAATACTATAGAGGATGCCATGACTGGAGACTTGATTATGTGCTTTTATATACTGGACTGGATACTGAGGCCAGATCTAGTTCTTTTGGATAAGATAAGCCAAGTCTACTGACTTTGTAATTCTTAAGTGGATGAAAGTTAAGTGGACAGATGTCTGCATGCATTATGCAAACTGGGATGAAGAAAAACTGTAAAAAAACAAAACAACAATAAAATCCTGTTTTTTGAAATTCTTAGAGGTTGTCTTTTAATACGAATGTGATAGAACTGAAGAGGTCTTAGGCTGGGTTCAAGAGGTGTTTTTACTCCTGGGCAAAAAGTGAAAGTCTCTTGAGTGGGGAGGAATCCAAGAGGTTTACAGTTCTAAAGCAGAGCTGAGATAAACTCTGCTAAAGGAACTAGTGCTAGACCCTTACAGCATAACAATCCGAAGCGCTTGGAGGGAGTAATTACTGTGTGTTAAAGAAGAAATCTCCCAAGTTGATTAGAAAAGTAGGCTGCATAGAATTTAGTTTCTAGACTAGAATCCAGAGTCATGATTCACGTCTGTTACTTGTGTCTCTGTCCCTCATTCGCTGACATCAAGCTGGGTTCTCAATTAATGAGAATCTTGCCCAGATGATTTATAGCAAGGTTGTGAATTCTAGAAAGTATTAGATCTGAGGCCCCAGAAATTCCATTCAGTTAGTAAAATGTAATCTTACCAACTCAGTCAATGGCGCTCTAAACTTTGGCAGAAATGCAGTGGACTTTCTGAAACATTCTTCTGAGCTGTGAGGGGCAGAAAGAAGGACCTAGGACAATGGTTGAATCTGGCTAGTAAATGTATAGATAGTATATATCCACCTGAATATATAGATATTACAGACATTATTGAACTGGACTATATTAATGGATATCATGTTATTAATATTTGCCTCACTTTTATGTGCTGTTAAAAATTTCCATAATTAAAAGTATAGGTAAAAGAAAGGAAAAGAAGACAACTTAGCTTATAGTTCCAGCTGGAAACCAGCCTCAGCTGACTGAGGTAAGAGTTGAAGCCTGACCTGTCCTTTCCCACCCAATAACACAAAGTTTCTGTGGAAGGTAAATGAAAAGCATTTGGATCAACCTGCTTATTTAGAAAGGTTTTATTACCTTGCTGCATCCCTCCTCCTCTTCAAAGTAGGAATGACATTTCCTTTCCAATGCTTCCAGGGAGATAATGAAATCTATGTAAACATTCCAGAGCTTTGTTCCTTCTTGGCCACAAGGAAGTAAGGCCCTGGATTTTTTATTTAACTGATGAGGGAACATAATGGCAGCTTCATTGGAGAGAAAGGCATTGCTTGAACAATCATTAATAAACTAGCACCCATGTTTTCCTCTGTGGCCTTTCACAAACTTGTCTGACTTGATCTTAGCAACTTGCTATCCAGGGCAAGATGCTCCTGATTTGAAAGTGAACAAAATAAGACCAGGGAAACCTCATTAATACCTTATGCTTAAAATGCTTTCTAATTTTCAAAGAATTCCCAGAGTTTACAAATGATTTTGGGTCTTTCATGTTTTCAAAGCCCAGGCTGGTCTATGTAGCTTCCTGTGCTCTATGCATTGTACTGATTTGCCTGTGGATATTTCCTACCTGGAACCTTTACTTTTCCTCACAGCCTAGAAAGTGAAATTCTGAAAATCTGTTCCCCACTGAAAATGTCCTCTGCTCTGAAGGGCAGTATCTGCATGGAAAGATTTGCAAAGTTGGAGGAGTGGAGGGTGTGGTTGGAGAAAATGCCCAGGACTGAAGAGAAAGGTATGGGGTGGGATGGAGACAGTTCTGAGAAGAGGAGGGCCTGCTGAATTTGTGTTCGGAGAGGTCAAGTTCGCTTCTTCTGAGAGAAGAATCTGGAGGCTTGGGAAGATCAAGGATTGGTTCCTTCAGAAGCAGCTGGGACCTAGGTTCATTTTCAGCAGGGCCTCTGTAGCTAACTTCTGCAGGGAAGCGTGGTGGAATGGGATGGCTTCGAATTCAGATCTGGGTTCTGTTGTTTCTAGGTCTGTGCCCTAGACAGGGCGGCCTCTCGCGAACCTGCTTCCTTAACTGTGAAAAGCTGTGAAAAGTCAGTAACGCCAAGTTGGAAGGGCCTGGCACAGAATGAGACCAACGGCAGGCCCTCAATAATTGTAATTGCTTTTTCCCCTTTTCCTTCTTGGCAAAATCATCCCAAGAATCAACGCTAGAAGGGCCTTTCCTCATTCTTCCTTCCGAGTAGCCGCTTAAAGGCTGGGAGCAGCAGCAATCAGAACCCGAGAGGCAGAGGACCCCCTCCAGCTCCCCTTCCCCCAACGATGACCCTCCGAATTTCTCAGTCGGTCATTGTTCTGCACGACCGCGGGCCCCGCTGGAAAGAGGACGCCAGGGGGCGAGGACTTAACGCAGCGGGAGCGCGGGGCCTGCTGGGTTCCAAGGCCGTGGACCCGGGGCCGCTGGTCTCGCGCTCGGCGGTCGGGTGCAGGTGGACACGGGCTTCCCACAGCGCCCCCGCGCGGCCCGGGATGGCGACTTGCCGCGGGGATCCCTGGCGTTTGGATACGCAATTGGCTGGGGACCACTAGACACTGGGGAGGATCAAAGCATTCTTGCGGGGCCCGAAGCGCCCGGGGTTGCAGTTTTGTTAGCCTGGCCTCACCTCGTCAATAAATTTTCGGCGAAAGAAGGGGCAGAGTGGAAGGCTCAGGGGGTGGGGGGTGGGGCTTCGTGGCCGGCAGGAGGGGCCAGGAGTTTTTTGCACCTGCGCTCCCGCCGCGTTAAATCAGTGGGAAGCAAGTGACATTTTCCCCTTGCCCGCCCCCTGCGAACTGCTCATCTCCCCCCTTTAGACAACCGCCTGCTCTTTGGGGTCAGCGATTTCAAAGAGGAGATTTCCTCCACGCCCTTAAAGTTCACGAAGCGCCAGGTTATAAGGGGCGCGCGCTCGCTCTCCAGCTGAGTTTGGTCTTTCCTTGTCCCCTTTTTCTCCTCCCCACACATCCCCGTAGGGAAACTCTCAAGCAAGCCTCTTCCATTTTCACATTCCACGTAGAAGTACAAAAAACATGGGAAGGGACTTTGGAGATGATTTGGTTCCATCTCAACAGCGTCATTTTGCAGAAGCCTAAATGGGTGACGGTGAGGGCAGTGGCCTAAGGTCAAGGATTAGTTGGCAAAACCAGGAGCAGAACAGGAGAATCTCTAGTCTCACTCCTTTTTTTTTTTTGCTGCTTATTTCACGCACAGAAAGAATCGCTCTCTTAGGCAGGTCAAGTATTCTTTAATTGTGTCTGTGTTTTTGCCAATTGGCTGCAAGACACAGGATCACACTTCAGTCCCTTGGATAGCATGGAGAGTCACTTGCTAGCCAAAGACAGAGCCAAGTACAGTTTGATCCTCTACTCCTGAACACTCCCTCCTCAGCCTCACTCTATCATGACAAACACCACGGAGCATCTGTCTTGTGCAAGTCTTCTCCCAGGCTGGATTAAAATTTGAGCATAGGGATGCGTCTGCCAGACTTTGGGAGGCATCCCTCCTCCCAGCAAGGACACTTTTCAGATTGATTTCCTGGGGCTAACAGGAAAAGGAATGATTTTGACCTTCCACAGAGCCCAAACTCAGACAAAGTGAGCACAACCTAGGACAGGGCTATGAAGGCCTGGTGATTTTTGGCTTAAAATCCAGCCAGACTGGACCTAATGTAGAAGCCACAGTATCATGGAAGCTTTGTGACTTGTGGTAACCATCTTTGTCACTTGTATGAATCCTCATTGAGTCTGGGCTCTAGGGAACTGAATCTTTTGTGAAACTCCTCCATGTCCCCATCCTTTCCCTAGCTGATAGATTGTTTTTTTTCTCTCTCTCTTTTTTTCCTCACATTTTTGACTAGTAGGATCAATAGCAGAAGTGAGGAGTAGAAATGTCACCAAAAATCGAGGCCAGAGCTTGTTTCTAATTCTTTTTCCTTTCCTGCCCACCTCCGTTTCCTCCTCCTTTTCTTGGACTTTCTTCATGTCTGCCCTTGATCTTGCTACCTGAGGAAGCAGTGCATCAAATGGGAGTTAAAATTTGTTATAGTTTTTAATGTTTGAGAGAGAACTTAGAAATCAATGAATTTTACTCCTTCACTTTACAGTCAAGGAACCTGAGGACCAGGAAGGTGAAAAGATTTGCCCAATGGTTCATACACATGGAAGAAGTTAGATTTTCACCATAGCACCTACCCCACCTATACTTTGCTCCCCCCTTCTCCCTTTTGATTCCTCTCTACCTGGTCTTTGGACTGTTGGGAAAATATGGAGAGTGATTTGAGCATGGATAAAGCTGCTCCCTTGAAATGTTAAACCCCAATAAGGAATGGGAGTAGCGGGTAGAAATTTCTCAGGGTTAAGGGTTTATTGTTTCAGTTCCTGAGGTCCCCTAGGGGTTCAAGGAGGTGCTCAGAGCAGAGCGTTTTGTCTCCTGAGGTGGCGGCAGACCACATCCCCACTCAGGGCTGCCTTCCAAGGCAAGGCCACACCCCTGGTGTAGAACCCAGGCGCCATTGCACCCCGGAGTCTCTACCTCCCCTGAGCACCGTTTGGAATGGGGGCTGAGAAGTCAAGGGAGTCTGTCTACAGTTGCCTCATCTCCTCGCTGCTACATGACCCCCTAGTGAATTGAGCCATGTTTCCCAGCATGGAGGTTGGAAGCTGCCCGGGACTTGGGGCGGGCAGGCTGGCAAATCTTCCAGATAGATATGCTAGGAAGGCATGATTGCTTCACAATCGGGGCATCTGACTTTGTATCCCGCTGCAAAGGGCACATAAACAAATAAATAAATTAACAAACGAAACTGCATGAAGCATTGAGCTGGAAGGGAAGTTACTATGTCCTCTTTGGTCTCCCACAGCCACTATTTAGCTGTGTGTCCCCTTAGCAAGTGCCATTAACTTCTCTGAGCCTCAAATTCCTTTCCATTTGTAAACCAGGGGCGTGGACTAAGAGCGTCCCTTTCGGTCTTGAATGTCTATGATTTAAACTCTGATTCCTACGGAGCAGGGATGAGAGCCCAGATCCCATCGTCCTTTTGTTCAGTTTTTTGGACACGCAAAGCAAGGAAAGGGAGAATTCTAATGGCTTGGTGGAGAGCAGTTATCTCCTGTAAGCTCCCCTCTCCCACCCCCATAGTTTGTGACGGGTCATATATTTGATTACGCAAAGCAAATTGGGAAATCACATCTCCGCAATCCCATCTGGGATTATTTATTTCGCCGCGCCCGCAGCCAAAGTCGTGAAATGGTACAGTGTTTCGAGAGTAGCTTTCCACGGGAGGAGATGGATTCGAGGTCATCTCTGGAGAAACCAAAGCTGCAGCCGGCCACAGCAAAGCACTTCTACTGAGATGCCCAGAAGTTTCCAAACATCAGTCACCAGCCCGGGGACTGGCGGCAGGTTGATTTAACAAGGCGTTTAGGCTGGTGCTGGAGGGAGAGGACTCCTACCATCCTGACCGCCCCCCCCCTCGTCATCCTCATCTGGAGGCCTCTGAAGGGGAAAGTCGGATGGGCCTCCAATTTTACCTAGTCTCGGGCTCTCTGCAGTTCACCGAGTTAATGGCTCACGCCTGTAATCCCAACAGTCTGGGAGGCAGAGGTGACAGGATTCTTTGAGGCCAGAGTTCCAGATCAGCCTCAGCAACATAGCTACCGCATCTCTATATATAAAAAAAAATAACAAAAATTAGCCGGGTATGGTGGTGCGTGCCTGTAGTCCCAGCTACTAGGGAGGCTGAGGCAGGAGGATCGCTGGAGCCCAGGAGTTAGAGGCTGCAGTGAGCTATGATGACACCACTGCACTCTAGCCCGGGCAACAGAGCAAAACCCTGTCTCTAAAAACAGAACACAACAGAAATAATACAAATAACAACTCTCAAGTATTGAATGCTCAGCGTGGGCCGGTCACCTTGCCAGGGTGTCTACAGGTATCATCGCCTTTAAGGTTAACTCCATTTTGCAGTTGAGGAAAGTGAGGCAAAGAGGAAGGTTAAGGATCCGCCTCACCATCACCGAGCCAAGGAGTGGCAGATTGGGGGTTCCAACTCGCATCTGTCAGGCTCGGAGGAGCTCGGGTCGGTCCTCAAGCTGGACTGTCCGCGCAGAGTCCTGGCGGAGAAAAGGGCTCAGGGGAGGCTTAACTGCCACGACCAGCTCAATGAGACGGGTGGGCGGTGGCAGGGCCAGGCTGGAGAAGCCCAGGACCCTTGAGCGGGATCCGAGCCTCTGCGCCAAGCGCTAGGCAGGCAACGTCAGGTTTCGGCGAGAACCAGGTGGGACTGGCCCAAGGAATGGACCGAGAGCGGGAGCCAATTGGAAACACGCTTCCCTCTTTTATTTATTTTATTTTATGTTGAATTTTTGGAAGGGTGTTTGGAAGGAAAAAAAGCCACCCTCATCAAGGGGGTGGAGGAAGGAACTACACTCCCTCCTGCCTTTTTGTTCAGGTTTGATCGTTGCTTGCTAAAAGGGGGCTTCTCAGCAGGTGGGTCAGAGCAGCGCCGGGACGGAAAGGGGTACAGAGTGAGAGATATTTGGGGTAAAGGGAGAGGAAGGCAGAGGGGGTAGCGGCCCCGCTCCAGCCAGCTCTCAGAGAAGCAAACCCCGCCGGCCGCCCCCACCAAGCAACTCCGGCTGAGTCAACAGCGGCCCCGCGGCTTTGTAATTTACAAGAGGGACTCGGAATTGTACTTTGTAATTCGGTGTCAATTTACAAGCCAAAAGGACTTCTGTTTCTTCACCTCACCAGGTCTTCAGTCACGGCCTGACCTCTTTTAAGAGAGGGACCTCGATACGGAGCAGGATTCCTAGCGCCCTTGCCTTTCAGTCAAGCTTGTGAGGCACGCGGCGACGGGGCCGCCCCCGGAGGAAACGAATGTCTATATCGAGCTCCTACGATGTGAAGACCGACCCTCCTCGCTAGCGAGTCTTCACAACGAGCCGGGCCACGGGAAGCCACTCTTCCCCTTTTGCAGATGAGGCAAGTGAGTCGAGGAAAAATAATTGACCAATGTCATGTAGCCAGTGCAACAACCTGTTCGAACCCAGGCTCTCTGACTCCTATTCCCTCTGAATATTTAGTTTACCGAATAGTTTGAGCAGCCATAGATTCCTTTCGCAATCCGATCAATGCTATGATCATCTTCCCCTCGCGGCCCTCCCCCCCGCCAAAGGACAGAATTTCGAATACAATATCGGAGCTTCTCGGTCTTCCTGAAGTTCGTCCCAGGATAAAGACCCTCCTCTCCTCACACTACCTCACTTTCCAGCAATTGGTAGGATCGAGATTCCCTGGAGGCATTCCCAGCTCAGGGATGGAGGGTACTGGATCCCGATTACAGCACGTCCCCAAGAACAGCAGATGAGTGTGTACGGAAGGTAGGATAGGCGGGTACCTGGAGATGGACAGGATGTTTGGAGAAAGCAGTGGATTGTGCACGATTTTTGCTAGGGGTAGGGGGAAAGTGCCCGGGAGGAACTGAACCTGAGCCCACCCACCTGGGACTCGCAGGCCCAGGTCTTCTAGCAAGCACTGGGACTTTGCTTTTCCCACGTCGGGGCGATGGGCACGCAGGGGGAAGACTTGCCAGCCTCTGCCAGAACATTCTGAGGGCCTTGTCCTCTCCGTAGCCTTCGAGTTCCAGGAGCCAGCTCCGCCGTCCCGGCTCTCCCAGTCTCATCTTCCGTCTTGGCTTAAGCCGGGTGGTTTATTGTACACAAATCCAACTTGTTTCCTCCTTATATAGCAGGTTAAAAAATTCGCACTAGTTCAAGAGCTGCTCGGGTCCTTGTTTACTTTCAGTTTAGGAAACCGCCGTTTAAACTTCTTCCCCCTCCTGTTCCCTCCTGGTTGCCCTCCCCCTCAGTCTAGTTACCCAGAGTTAGCAAACATACTTTCTTGATTTTGTTTCTTAATATTTGAAATAACTGGTGAAGGACTAATAATTTCATCTCCTTACCCCCCACCCCTGCCATAAAAGCAATAAATAGAATAAAAGCCCAGCCAGCCAACGGCGTGCACACACTGGCCAGGAGCCTGCGCGCACGTTGCGGGGCAGAAGCACTGAAAAGCTTGTTTGCAAAGGCAGAAATGTAGCTAGCAGGGGAAGACGCTGAGAAGACCGGAATGATTTGATAAAAACGTGCCCGGTCCTGTTACAGGAGGATTGCTAGTAATGCTAGGCACTAAAATCAGACTGAATGCGAGGGGGCAAGTAAAAATAAAAACAAACAAACAAACAAAACCCACAAACCTGCAAACCCACTGTGAGTCTTTCTGCCTGGGAGCGAGGTGCTCCACGAAGTTTCAGATTCTTTAGAGAAGAGGCCGACCTAGGACCAAAGTGCTCGCCAGTCTGTCGCTCTCCCCGAAACTACTGGGTCCTCTCTGAACCTCAGTTTCGTCAAAAAAAACAAACAAACAAAAAAAACAAACAAAAAAACAAACGGGGATAAGAACACATTTCTGTTGTCAGGAATTCAAACGCTCCAACATAAATTTTTTAAAAAGTGCTTTGACGTGCATAAGAAACTATACAAAAGATAAAACTCACTTGTGTTATTAGGTGGTGCTAAGGGAGAGGCACTAACTGTCTGTTTGACCCTTCCTCCCGAGCGTGTACCGCTCCCAAATCATACCCTGAGACGCTAGAGCGACTGAGGAGCAGACCAGAATAAACAGGTCTGTTTCTCTCCTTCCTTCACTGGGCTTCACAAGAGGCTCTGGGGAGAAGCACCCGCACAAATGGGAATCCCAGTCGTCAGGGAAGAACTTTCCAATGTCGCTAAGGGCTTAAGAATACCTGTACTTCTAGAGGGTCGCGTTAGTTTTCAGAGTAATTCCTAAGCTTCTTTTGTTCCAACTTCGCGGAGCCAGGCTAACTTCTAACATTCTGACAGGCTCGGAAAAAAGTAACGTGGAATTAGTTCAGCAATTTCGTCTCTTCAACAAATATTCCGGGCCTACTATGTGCCCAGTGCAATGACACCCAGTTTTCTAATCTGTCTCCTAAACCGATCCTACTTGAGAGGACTTAATTATTTACCAGGTGCAACTAGAAAAGCGTCTATGTTGTTTAAAATTTAGTTCAAGAAGCAGAATGCAGCGTTGAATTGGGGGACTCATTCCTTCTTTCAATATGTTGGAAATTTATTTTGTTATTAAACATTTTTGTGAAGGATTTTTGAGGGAGACAGTGGAAAGTCCCTTTTCTTTATAAATACATTCATGTACACTAAAAAGCAGTCATCTTTTTTTTTAAAGAGCTTTGTTTAAATGCATGCTTACAGTAAATGTATCTAAATCTCTTAATGGCATGCATTTCCATTCTCCCCCAAATTAATGGCAATTGACATAGCAGAAAAATGTAGTGACTTGTAGTTGATGTGGACACCTTCCTCCTGGGCAGGATGAAGTTTAATGAGGAACTATTTCACACTTCGAGGATACGCGGGGCTAAACACAAAAATATCTGCAGGTCATTTGTATGCTAACTAGGCGCTGTGGTGCAAGGTAACGGTTGATTTATTCTTGCAGGAGAAAGAAAGATGCTGTCGTGCGCCCCATTACAGAGGTCTTATTTCTGCGCCCAACTCTGGGTTAATGCTTGAGTCGCAGAAATACTACTGGTGCTGATAATGTAGAGACCAATGCTAGGCTTTCTGATCTCTGCCTCATCAATTATTACCTTCTCTAGTGAATAAAGCGACTCCTAAGAGTGTGTCGCTGCTTGTTTCTTAGTCCGCGACGTAAATGGCGACTTCTCCCCCGCAGGCACCGTCACAGTTCAGTTTTAGCTTCTGGACCAGCAACCCGGCTGCACCGAAGGCCGGGCGGGCGGACTCTGGCTGAGCGCGGCGCGGCGGGGTGGGGCGCGTCGGTCGCGGCCGGCGTGGCGCGCTTCGGCCAATCAGCGTACACACCGCCTGACAACTGGCCAATCAGAGGGCGCAAAGCTCTGGGGCCAGAGCGGATAATACTAGGAAGGAGAGCGGTGACTGGAGACTGCAAGTAGTGCCGCTGCGCTGAACGCAGCTGCGTGCGGCCGGGTGAATCCGCGGTCTGAGCTAGGCTGGGGCGGCCCGACCCTTCCCGTCCAGCTTGGGTCAGAGGAAGCCGGAAGCCGCCTCATCGAGGTGAAGCGCCCGAGGCTGCAGAGGACCGATCAGAACTTTGCAGAGTTCGGGATGTACGAGGCGAGGTCACTGAGGACTTGACTCACCTCCTCCTCACTTCCCTACTGTCTCCTCCCTTCCCGCCCCCACCGTCCAGTGGGCTCGCTCGGGGCCTCCAGCTGTCAGCCCCCGATTTCGTATCTGGGGGTGGCGACCCCGATTTCTGTTTGCATGCACAGCCAGCAGCCTGAGAGCCAGATCCCAAAGCTGGATATCTTTTGACTCGGCCTCTAGCCCGGGCCTCAAAGTCTTGGTGAGTGCTGTGATAACTCTCGGGGTGTCAGGGAGGGCAAAGGGCGTGAATCATCTTTCCTTATCTTTTCTGTTTTACTTGGATGCCTTGCCTTAAAGATGTGAACCAAGCAGCCCTGTGCGGTCCAAGTGCTTTTGATGCTGGACTGCCATCTGCAGCTTTGTGCCCAGCGTCCCTATGGGATACTAATGATCCAAAGCAACACTTTGGTTTTCAGTTGATTATTTTGGGGAGGAAGAACGAAAGGACCTCTTCAAGCCCAAGGAGAAGTCCTTGTGGTGGTGTAGGATGATGAGAGGCATTTGGGAAACAGGAGTGGTACTGGGTATGAAGGGGCCCTTGTAATCAAAAGGAATTCTTCCAGCGACATTTTAATATTCATCTTGGCCATACTATGATGGGTATGGGGAAGCCTGACAAGTGGCCCAGGTCAGCTTGGTTGAACACAATACTTTGTGTGATCGGCGAGTTACCCAGGGACTTGTCTGTGTAAAGCCAGAGAAGGCTGCCGTTAAAGGTCAGGTGCTCACAGAACACTTAGAATTAATAAAATAAAACCCTTGTTGGTTTGTGGATCCCTGGGGGCCCCAGAGATAACAAGAAAGGCACATGTGGCCCGGATGTGAGGAACGTGTAGAGAGCAGGGTAACTCAAGGGGCCTGAGGCAGGCTGACCAAGAGCTCTGGGCCCGAGGCTCAGGAATGGTCCCTGATGGCGGCCGGTGGCTCCTTGGGTCTTTTTGTGTGTCCTCAGAGTGCGGGTGGCTGAGTGCAGGCCCAAGAGAGGCCCCAGCGCCATGGCCGAGCGGCAGGCCGGGGACTGGGAGATCGACGTCGAGAGCCTGGAGCTGGAGGAGGACAGTTGCGGGGCGCCGCCGTCAAAGCCGCCCGGGCCCAGCCTGCCGCCGGCCGACGGGGACGGCGAGGACGATGAGGAGGACGACGAGGAGGACGAAGACGCGGAGGAAGAGGGCGATGGCGAGGAGGCGGGCGCGTCCCCGGGGGTGCCGGGCCAGCAGGAGCAGCAGGGTGGACTGCCGCCCAGGCTGCCGCCAGCGCCTCAGGCCGTGCCGGCCCGTGCGGGGCCCCCGGAGCGCGGCACGAACGCAGGCGGCGGCGCGGAGCCGCGCAAGCTGAGCCGCACGCCGAAGTGCGCGCGCTGCCGCAACCACGGCGTGGTGTCATGCCTCAAGGGCCACAAGCGCTTCTGTCGCTGGCGCGACTGCCAGTGCGCCAACTGCCTGCTGGTGGTGGAGCGGCAGCGCGTCATGGCCGCCCAGGTGGCGCTCCGGAGGCAGCAGGCCACCGAGGTGTGTACCCGCCCGGCCCTGGGGCGCGCCTCGCCGAGGCGTCCCGGGCCACCGTGGAGGTTGGGGAGCTGGAGGGGACGGGCAGCTATCCCACACTCCCGGGCCCAGGGCCCTGTGGCGCCCGGCACTTCCTCGGAAGAGTGGTGAGGACACTTCTCTGCCTGCACTGGCTTGCAGGATCGGGAGGGAGAAAGCCGTGGTGAGCATCGCATCGCTGAGGAACTTGGCAGAAAAGTTTTTGTATGAAAAAGAAGGAAGGGAGGCCCATTTGGGACATGACGAGAAAATAATCTTATGTATTTATTTTTTATATTTAAAAGTTTGTTTTGGTGGTGTTGGGGTTGAGGCGGGGAGGAGAGTTGTTGATCCAGGACACGGCGTCCAGTTGGAGGCTCATCACTGCAGTACTCGTGCTGATTGGGGCGGAGGGGAAGGGAAGAAGCACGCAATTGGTGGTGCACTCAGTGCTTCTGCTGTCTCCTGGCCCTTCGAAGTATTCAGAATATGCTAACATGCTACCCATTTTATGGATGAGACAAAAAAGTGCGTGGGAGGTTAGGTGCCTGTAGCTCAAGGTCATACAGCCCGAAGCTACTATCCAGGCAAACTTTCTAAGAGCTGGGTCTTTGCTGCTTCCTACTGTGGGACTCAAGCTCTGATGAGAACCGGGGTTTTCTTTATGAGGGAAGCTCATGAACCTCAGAATTGATATCTCCTTGTGTGCCTGCACATGGAGAGCAAGACTTTATGGGGCCTCCTCCCAGACTGAGGACAAGGGAGGATTTTTGATGGAGAGGAGCTGAAGAGTGGATCACCAGACATGCTAAAGGCAGTGACCCCCAGTGGGAAAGCCTCCTGAGGGCCCCTAAGAGTGCAGTGGACCTGGTCCTGGTTCTGGGCTCGGCTTCCTCCTGCCTCTGTCCCCCACGGGTTCTCGCCAGCCCTTGGTTTTTAAACATTCTCCCGGCCTGGTTGAGTGGGACGGAGGTGTAGAAGGACCCAGAATCACAAGGCAAGGGTGGGGAGTATCCTTGTTTTGTGTTCCCTGAGGCCTCCAAGATGTTTTGTTTACTTTCATGTCCAGTGAACAATCTAGAATTTGTGGCCAGACCCAGGAAACTCTCATATCTTCCCCTCACCCCTCAGCACTCCATCTCATCCGCCCTCCCACAAGGAGAAACCTGCCCTGAGTCACTGCCCAACTACAGGCTTTGGGCACCTTCTGTCAGTCCAGTGAGTGTCCACGATGAAGCCATTGGGCACAACACTCTCTCCAGGAAAGGCTCCTATTGTCTGCCCCACCATGGATTTCACTTTCTCTGGGATGTCCCTCCTCTTCTGGCCACGTATCTTCTGTGAAAGAAGAGTCTGGGGTGACTCTTTGCTAGAGAAAGCCAGGGGCCCAGCTCACCAGTTGGTAGCTTCAGACAGCCTCCAGCTCATTGCCCTAGGATTAAGCGTTGCCGATATGATTTTGCTTGGAATCATTTTTCACACAGGATGTGAAAATAAATACATTTAGATTGGTAAGAGTTTCTAGAAGGTTTGCTGGTGCCCCTGCCTTCTCCCTTCTCTCTCACATTTTCTTTCAGGGCATTGTTGATTATGTTTCTTGTGTTTACAGGACAAGAAGGGGCTTTCTGGGAAACAGAATAATTTCGAGCGCAAAACTGTGTACCAGAGGCAAGTCAGGACACCCAGTTTGCTGGCCAAAAGCATTTTAGAAGGTAAAACATGCAAAATTATCCTTTAGCCTTTTAAACTGAGTTGAATAACTCTCATGATTCAAGCATATTTATCTTTTTCAGGCATATTATTAGCCTTTGAAGGTGCTATGTGAGGGGAAGGTACTTTCTATTAGGGAGTTTTTCTCTAGGTGCTCTCTTTGGCAGCATGTATACTAAAACTGGAAGAATACAGAGAAAATTAGCACGGCCTCTGTGCAAGAAAGCTTTCCTCTAGGAAGGAAACCATGACCTGGGAAAATGAATCTCACATACCTGCTGAGGTTTTGTCACCATCATTTTAAGAATCTTGATAATTTTGTTGTCTGCTTTTTTTTTTTTTTTTTTGAGACAGAGTCTCACTCTTTTTGCTCGGACTAGAGTGCCGTGGCGTCAGCCTAGCTCACAGCAACCTCAGACTCCTGGGCTCAAGCAATCCTTCTGTCTCAGCCTCCTGAGTAGCTGGGACTACAGGCATGCGCCACCATGCCCGGCTAATTTTTTCTATATATTTTTAGTTGTCCAATTAATTTCTTTCTAATTTTAGTAGAGACGGGGTCTCACTCTTGCTCAGGCTGGTATTGTCTGCTTAATGATTAATGAGTTAACACGAATTGCATGTGAAATTTGCCCCAGCGTGAAGGACATACAGAGATACACTGCCAAGTGATCCTGGAGCAGATGTCCTGGAAGGAAATAAATAAATTAACAAAATAAAACAAAACAAAATGACCGAACACTTGGTTGTAGCAGGAACTGAATAGCTAGAGTAAGTCAAGTGAGGAGTTTAACAGCTATCCTCGACCTATTAAGACCTCTAGTTTGGAAGTTCAACCTCAGATTCCACTCTTTTTCACTGTACTATTTTCCTCCCTGGATTGTCTAGGTAATTGCTGTTATTCCATGCTTCATTTTACCATTTTACCATTAGTCGAGGTTATAGAATCTGAAAAAGATTTTGAATTAAGGGAAGTGGAGGTTAAATTTGAACAGTCAAATCTCTTTCTCTCTCTGTGTTTTCACTTTCGCTAAAGCTTGGGGATACATTAATTTTTCTGAAAATATTACTGATTTTTTTTAAGTATCTCTATTTGGGTGTGGAATTTATTGACCTGATCAATAATATTACTATCTTTCACATATTTCTTTAAATTTAAAGGAAAATTTATATTTGCTTTAATCACTGCCATTTCATGAAATTCAGGTTGAAAGTAGATTTTTTAAAAAAGTAGACATTTGATTCTGTTTTTTCCTTGTATGGCTTCTGACTTTAGTTGGTTCTGGGAAGGTTTTGAAGTTCCTTCTTGTCTCACCCTGTGTTGTGTACTTCTGACCTTTGAGTGGTTTCTCATGAATTAAAAATGAATTTGGTTACATACTGGATAAACAGATTTATAACAATAGGGACCACATTGATAAACTGAAATTGTGCCAAAGCAACTTGAGAAGTGGGAAGACTAAATGGAAGAGTAAATTCAAGTAAATAACTTCCTGGCAAAACTTACCATAGAGATGGAAACATTAATTTTCAAATTTTATTTTATTTGCAAATGAGTATGATAGGTTTGTCACTATGTAAACACAAATATAACAATGGATTCTTCAAACAAATTTGATAGAGGTGAGTGCTAGTGCTTGGGGATGATGAAATACTCAAAAATATTTTATGCAGCCAGGAATTCCATTTATGTTACACTAATCTTTGTTTTTAACTTTGTCCCCTATTCATATGATGACTTAATCTGTGTTCTAATGATTGCTTGTTTAACCATTTTGGTATCTGGCCAACATGATTAGAGCTTGGGAAACATGTCTTATATTTTTAGTATAGCAGGGAATACCATCTCCCTACCCCTATTTTTGTTTTGTTTGCACTGGTAGTCAGGGGAAGGGGCCTGATGAAATTGTTCACTGCAGAGTGTGTTTGACTAGTTAACAGCTCTTTTCAATTTTCTATGCTTCTCTATTTCCTGAGTCTTTTTTTATTTTTCTATTCACTAATCTCCTTTAACTTTCTTTCTCTTTTTTCCTAGTTCTCCTTGGATTATTCTACAACTGTAACAATGTGTACATAATGAGCCATCTTTAGAAAATAAAAGTGACATCAGCCCTAGGTATAGATATCTTTTTTAATAATGAAAAAAGATGATATGGCTAATAATAAAACGTTAATTGAAGCAAGATGAGTAGCTTTGTCTCTCAATGTATGAGGGCCTGGAAAGAATATTAATATTTCAGTCAATAAAGTGTGCCTGTCAAAGCAAGCAAGCAAACAAACCTATAACAACAAAAACAACAATAACAGAAAGTTTAAATGTGGATATCCTTTCCCCCAACGGAAGCTATTTTAAACTGAACTTACACTTTTGCTTTCCGTATTAAAATATTAGTGATATAGAACTGTAAATAATTGTTACTGATTTGTAGTGTTTCTCTTGCCTTCTGGATTTCCAGGTTTTCGTTCCTTAGATGTTAATCACTTTCATGTGCAATGTTTGCTTATTTTAGGCTATCGCCCCATTCCAGCGGACACTTATATAGGAGGGACCTTCCCTCTACCTCCCCCAGTTAGTGACAGGATGAGGAAAAGAAGAGCCTTTGCTGATAAAGAGTTGGAGAACATTATGCTGGAGAGGGAATATAAAGAGAGGGAAATGTTGGAAACTTCCCAAGCTGCTGCCTTGTTCCTCCCCAGCCGCATGGTGCCTGGACCTGAATATAGCTCCTACAAAACTGCCTACAGCCCCAGCCCGGTGGAACCACCAAGCGAGGATTTCTGCAATTTTTTGCCTACCTGCCTTGATCTAACCATGCAGTATTCAGGGTCTGGGAATATGGAACTAATTTCTTCCAATGTCAGTGTGGCCACGACTTATAGACAGTATCCCTTGTCCTCGAGATTTTTAGTTTGGCCCAAGTGTGGCCCCATTAGTGACACCCTCCTCTACCAGCAATGCCTGCTAAATGCCACCACCTCTGTTCAAGCCCTGAAGCCTGGGGCCAGCTGGGACTTGAAGGGAGCACGAGTCCAGGATGTACTCAGTGTAGAGCATGACATGATGCCACCAAAATTGGAAGGCTTCCTGACGCTGCCTCACACTCCGGAGGTCCAGACCTGTAGAAGTGACCTTCAGGGTCATCAGGCTGTCCCTGAGAGGTCTGCATTCTCCCCACCCCGACGGAATTTTTCTCCCATTGTTGACACGGACTCCCTGGCAGCTCAAGGGCACATCTTAACGAAGATCAACAAAGAAAACACCAAGCACCCTCTGCCACTTAAACATAATCCATTCCACTCATTATTCCAGCAAACGCTTAACGATGCATCAGCTCCTGAGTTGAAAACACCATTTGTCAAAGATGCCTTTGAAGAGACCTCTAAGAAACACAGAGAGTGTTTAGTCAAAGAAAACCAGAAGTACACATTTACTATAGATAGATGTGCAAAAGACCTTTTCGTAGCCAAACAAGTTGGAACAAAACTCTCAGTGAGTGAGCCACTGTCATTTTCTGTTGAGTCTATTCTTAAGAGGCCTTCGTCTGCCATCACTCATGTCTCTCAGTGAAACTGGTTGTACAGAAAGCTGGATTTTCTGCCGTCTTAGAGGGTTCTTGTCATTCGCTATTTTTTTTAAAAAGTCAAGATGTTTGTATAAAGAAATTTCTAATGTAAAAAATGATGATTTCTAAAAATTCTATATATTCATATGCATGTACCTTTTCTTATCACATAAATATATTTAAACTTAAAGATGGAAATTGCCTAATGTACAAATTGTAAAGTTTCATGCTTTACATAGCATTTCAAAAAACAATAAAATCGACATTGTCGCCTAAAAGACCCAGTATTTGCTGAAGCAAATAGCTGTCTCTATCTAGATGAAAAGCTGGCATCCTTGAAATGTGTTTTTATTTTGCTATTAAAATATGATTCTGTATATTTTCAAGCACTCTTAATGGCCACTGGGGGCCACAGGAAAACACTTAAAATGCTTTAGTTTTGCATTTTGGAGGGCATATCAATTTAGCTGTTTAAAACTGAGGCAAAAATAACTTTAAGGAGAACATGGGGCTGTTTGCATGTGTATAGTATCTTGATTTCATGTGCTTGAGTGAAGTTGAATTAATTTGAAGGGAAATCAAGTATAATATCTCATTTATATGATGCTGTGGGTTCTTGGAATGGATTTCTTTTGACTCCCTTGGACACAGTTTCTTTCCCTAGTGGGAAGGTGCATGGGGGAGCCTTAAGCTTCCTTTCTAGGAAAGGAACATTCCTTTGCACATTTCTAGTTTCTTTGAACATTCTATGATTTTAGGTTACTAGGGGCCACAAATCAGGTTCGCTTGTAAGGTGCATCATTTCAGCCCAAGGTGGGGCCCAGACCACCTCTCAGCTCCTGTGTTAGTCCACTGTTAGACAAATACTGGAGACAGCAGGCATTTGGTTGCAGGGCCAGTGGCAACTCTCAGCTGGTCCCTGAGTATCAGCTTTATGCCTCCCACATTTGTACCAGTGTCAAAGACTTTCAGTGCGGCTCTCTTCTGACATGAAAACATTTACTATTCAAATTGCTTCAACTGACAGTTGCTGAAGCCTGCAGATATTATCACAACATGAGGGTGGCGTCTTGATTTTTAATACCTTTTCTTCCATTTTTAAGTTCCTTGTTACTGTCTTGTTTTGCTCAACAAAATGTTAACTGTTATTCCATATATTGATAAAATTAGAGTAAAGCATTTATGGGAGTATTAAATTCATCTCTTAAGACCTTACCTGTGCATCTCAAATCAAATTCTAAGATGTCATAGTTTTCTCAATACAGCAAATCAAGACCCAGACAGTTCAACTGTAATAGCACCACGGAGTGAGGTTTTATTTCCAACTCTCCTCTTTCCTGGGTAATAAGAACACTAGGTGGGCATGTGGAATGTACCAAGTGTTCAGCAGTTTAAAGAGTTTTGTTCTTGTTCTTGAAAACACTTAATTATTTAAAAATTATTTTGCTACTGATGAACTCATGTAAAGCTCCAGGGAGTCTCTGAATTGTTGCTTAAAATTAGCATCAGTTTCAAAAACAACAAGCCAAACCTTAGGTTGATTTTCAGTTTGTACTTGTAAAATAACATTTGGTTTTGTTGAGTCAAATTTACTTATTTTTACTATTGTAAAAGCCAGAGTGAATGGAAGTTTGCCAGAGGAAAAGAAAATGAAAGCAGGCTGAATTTCCGATAACTGTTAAAGATTAAGTGGAAAAAATGTTTTCCAGGCAAGTATGCTCTGGTGTCAGAGACAGGATCTAACTCCAGTTTTTCCTTCCAGTCATCTCTGTCTTCCTCTCAGAAATTTATTTTTTGTGTCTAGCGTTAAATGTATACTTAGCATTGAATTAAATGGCTTCACAGGTAATGAGGGGAAACACATTAGAATAAAACCACATAAAAAAAAATCCCAATGAGAAGTCCTTTTTAATCCAAAAATGGATTTTCTCTCTTTCTTACTCCATTTTTGTATTTTGAATACTTGTATTTGTCAAATTTTCTCCTTTTGTGTCCAGTGAACATACTGAGACTTCTTTTCTGTCCTTTCTCTGTATTATTTTAATCCCATTAAGTGAATCCAGTTGGCTGTGAGCATTAGTGGTTTTTCCTCACATTACCAGTGACCAGAATTTTATTGTTCTTGAACATTTATGAGGCTCAGTACTTTCCCTGGCAAATTTATTATTATATTGTGCATTAGTTCTGCTGTAATGATGAGTTCTGTGAATCTACCACCAGCCACTTATTAAGAGTTTTGTGCTTGGCTCTTTGCTTTTTTTTTTTTTTTTAAAAAGTCATTTCATTTTCATGAAAACTATCATATAGTGTTCAAAGGGTGTTGTCATTGACATATTGAATCAACTTGTGGTTCAGTTTGAACATTTTCTATGTTAAAGGATTATTATTATTAATGGATATGGCTTTAATAATTTTTTTAAAATTTTTTTATTTCAACATATTATGGAAGTTGGCTTTAATAATTTTTGAGACTAGTAAATTTTGAGAGTAGTAAAACACGGAGCTTTTCCTCCGTTTAACTCATAGTACAGTATGACATGTTTTCCTTCCATCTCAACTGATCAAATGTTATTTTTTGCTCCATCTGCAGTTCTCAAAGTTGACAACAGTGCCTCTCAAACTTTAATGGATCATTGAGCCACCTGGAAATCTTGATAAAATGCAGATTCTGATTCTATAGGGCCAGATGGGCCTGAAATTCTGCATTTCTAACAAACTCCAGGATGCTGATGCTGCTGGTCTTCAGGCCACAGTTTGAGTAGCAAATGTTTACAGCACTTCTGTTATTTCAATGCACATTTAATACAATCTGCTGTGGATTTTGGGTTCTAATGCAATAATAATTATATTGCTAGCATGAATAATTTAATATACATGAATAGTTAAAAAAATTTTCCTTTCTACTCACCCTTTGGTGGCAGAAGTAGGACAAGACTTAGGCAAGTCATATGGTAGACAAGATCTGCTCCCCTTCTTTCTTTTTTGTCCACCATACCTAGAAGTTGTTTTAATTTGGTTAAGAATATAATATATATTTTTATTTTTAATTGTGGGAAAATACACATAAAATTTACCATCTTAACCATTTTCAGGTGTGCAGTTTAGTGATATTAAGTACGTTCACATTGTTGTGCAACCACTGCCACCATCCATCCACATAATCCTTTTCATCTTGCAAAACTGAAACTCCGAACCCATTAACAATAACTCCCTCTGTTCACAGCCCTTGGCAAACACCATTCTACTTTCTGTCTCTATGAATTTGACTACTCTAAGTACCTCATATAAGGGGAATCATACAGTATTTCTTTTTGTGACTGGCTTATTTTACTTAGTATAATGTCGTCAAGGTTCATTATGTTCTAGCGTGTGTCAGAATTTCCCTCCTTTTTAAAGCTGCAGAGTATTCCACTGTGTGTATGTGTGTGTACCACATTTTGTTTATCTAATCATCTGTCATTAGGAAGATGCTTCCAACTTTTGGTTATTGTAAATAATACTGCTATGGGCTGGACATGGTGGCTCACGCCTCTAATTCTAGCACTTTGGAAGGCTGAGGTGGGAGGATTGCTTGAGGTCAGGAGTTTGAGACCAGTCTGGGCAATATAGCAAGACCCTGTCTTTACAAAAATTTTTAAAAAGTTAGCCGGGTGTGGTGGCATGCATCTGTAGTCCTATCTACTAGGGAGGCTAAGGCAGGAGGATCACCTGAACCCGGGAGTTTGAGGCTGCAATGAGCTATGATCGTGCCACTGCACTCCAGCCTGGGTGGCAGAGCAAGACCTTGTCTCTAAAAAAATAGTAATGGTGATAATAATACTACTACTATGAACATGGGTGTGCAAATATTTCTTTGAAACCTTGCTTTCAACTCGTTTGGATATATGTGCCTCCTCTTCATCCAATCCTCTCTTCCTAATTTCACTCTCTTCCTGACTTTAGAAGCTGAATTTTCTCAGGCACTTGTTCTTTCCAAACTATCCTTTCTCCCCCAGTGTGTGGAACATTTTCACTCAACACTACGGTTTCCCAGAAAGACTCCAATATCAGTAGCGCCACTTTTAACATGAGTTTAAGTGAACGTGTTATCGGATATATGGACTTAAGAGCTTAATTCCAATTGCATAATAAAAGACTGGAACTAGTATTAAGAAACTTTTTAGAATTCCTTTTGCAAACTTTCCAAAGTGCTAAAGAGCAAAGAAATGGTTGAAGGTCAAGAAGAAATAAGGAGACAACACAATTCCCTGTAGAATAGTAAAGACATGACTTAGTGTCAAGGTTCAGTTTCCAATTGGGTCTAGAATTCTTACTGGCCCACCTGATTTCACTAATTTTGGATTCATTTTATTTGTTCCTATTATAGGTCTATAAACTTAAGTTTATTCCCATAACTAGGGTCTAGTTTGTAAGGCTGATAGTTCTTGAAATGGCTAAACCCTGCATTTATAAACTTGGGCCTGTGGCGTCCACCTGTGTTTATTTTGATGATTATACCAAGCTTTTGTTATGCTTCACCACCTTAGCTCCTCTGGTTTCTTTTGTCATGTCTAAATACATTTAGGGCATGCTGGACATAGATATCTGCATATAGGTTGGCATCTGGTATAATGATAAATGTGCAATAATCATAATTAACACGTGTTTAGAGCCTGCCAGTTTACAGAGCACATTCACATTTATTATCTCTTATATTCCTCATGTAAATTCTATAGAAATTTGGTAAGTGGCCATATCAAGAGTTGAATTGACATCTCTGTGTACACAAATTTGGGGATTTTCCCAATATACAACATGACTTTATATAGCATAATCTATCTCCAAACTTTTGTATATAAATGTTAAGTGCTTCTAACGCTTATATGCAATATATATGATACATTATGCGTGTGTATTTTTACCTGCATGACTACATATATTTCTGTATAGAAACATCTGCATACTCATTCTACCTTCATTGAGTTACACACACACACACACACACACACACACACACACACACATACACCCCAGTCTCAAGGGGTTGTGAGACCAATTGATATAAGGAATGAGAACAAGAACCTGCTGGGTAAGCACAGGCACTGATGGCTTCAGCTGTCACGCTTTTCGATCCACTGTGGCATTCATGCCAAGGCCACACTTTCCCTAGGCTACTTCCCACATATGACTGTGTACAACAGGGTTGCTGGAAAGGAACCTTTTTTTGCCCTGTCATGGGACTCCTCTAACAGACATCCTTAGCTGGGGAACTCCTCATTTAAGTATGTTCTTACAGATGTTTGATGAGCCTAAAAACTAGTACCTCTGTTCCATGCCTAGGGTTCTGAACCAATCAAGAAATAAGACCAAAAGGTTGGCATTTGGTCTCAAACTCCTGGCCTCGAGCGATCCTCCCACCTTAGCCTCCCAGAGTGCTGGAATTTCAGGCGTTAGCTACCGTGCTTGGCCCTAGGAGTTGGCATTTGGAGATTAGAATATTCTTACCTACCTTTACTACTGATTACAATTACATTGGAGAATGTGACTTATATCCAGGAGCAAGGAGGCTTCATAATACTCAACTCCAGAATTACACAGACTACCCACCTAAAAACAATTAGCAATGGCCCACTACACCGCCCCTCCTCCCGTGCATGTGGGGAGTGATTGAGAGTCTATAATCTCTGCATGCAGGTTGGCTCATGAAAGGAAGGGGAGCAGAATTGGAAGAGCTACCCATGCCCAAACTTACCAATCGGGTAAGTTACTCTCCTTTCACCTTTTGATTTAGCATAATTTTGTTATTATTTTCTTTGTTTTGAATGGAGAGCAATTCCAAAAGCCCACATACACTTGGATTTGTTGACGACAAAATTTAAGTCATTGCTGAAGATATAAGTTGGGGGACAAGGAATGGTGTAATTACTTTATATGTACTAACCAGACAAAAGACTATGTGTATTTTTGTTTTAGAACAAAAAGAAAACATTTATCCCAGATGGAACTAGCACATTCAATGTAGTATGCTGGCAAGCAGCGAAGTATCATTTTACTGATGAGCACACCATTTGATGTTTTTGGAGTATTCTGCTTCTATTAGTCACAGATTGTTTTCATGGAGTGTCATCATAAAAGGTTATCATAGGAAGGTACCTCAGATGTTGTGAAGCTTTGAAGCCAAACTAATATCATTTCTGCCTTTGATACTTACTATGGAGGTATCAGGGGAATGTCATAGACAAGTTATGTCTCAATTTAGCAAAGCATTTTACAAAGTCTTTCATGATAGGGAATTTTAGGATGGATAACAGTGAAGTTAGGAGGATTTGTAGCTGTTTGAACATCTACCTTCAAAAGACATGAGTAATAAATCAATGTCAATTTTGAGAAAGTAATCTCATGGCTCACAAGTCCTCTTGTTTTGGACCACATCCTGGCTGGCAAATGAAAACAAAATATGTGCTTATCAAATTTATAGATGACATTAAGTTGGGAGATCTGGCCACTGTTATTGGTGGTAGAATTGGGTTAGACTAAAACTAAAGCTCAAAGGAACAATTTGGTATTTGGATTTTAAAAACAACTGTCACCCAGTTATGAAACTATATGTTGAGGGAGAGTTAACGTGATGTGTGAAGACGATTTATGTAAAAATGGTCTGGGAATCATAGGAGACTATAAAGCTTAAAAGTAACCAATAACCAGAGATGAACCATAACTGTAAGAGATCGCTAATACAAATGTGGATTCCATAAATAGTGTCTCCAGATCAAGGGAAATGCTAATTACAGTGTATTTCCTTACCCCCCGCCCCCAGACAGATCAAATCTGGGAGTTTGCGCCCAGCTCTGAGCATTGCATTTTTAATGGGGACCTTGACAGACTTGGTGATGAGGATGGTGAAAGGAGTGGCAAATCTTGTCTAACTATAGACAGTTAAGGGTGCTGGAGATGTGGCCTGGAGAGGAGATATCTCGAGGGATAGGACTTGATTTGTGTCTTCACACATTTGAAATGTCATTTTGAAGAAGGAATTAAGGTCCCTTGGGAGTCTCTAGAAGAAACAATTAGAGCTAAGTAGAGGATGTTGCAGGGGGTCAGATGCAGCACAATAAAAAGAAAACCATCTTTCAGTTTGGCTTATCCATAAATGGACTGGTCTGCCTCATGATGTATTTGGAGATCTTCATGTAGAACAAGGAAAGAAATCTTGCGTTGGGCATGAGATTGAATTAACAGGCAGAGACTGCTTCGTTTATCTTCATATCCCAGGTCCTATCACACAACTGATGTCAAGAGATGTTTGCTGAATGAGGAGAATCTTCTTCAACTCTGATAATTTCTGATTTTGTGACAAATTACCTGTGTGAAGGATTAGATGAAATATTTTTTCCTCCCAGACAAGCTCTTTAGAAAATCACATGATCAGCTAGTTCTTTTTATTTTTACTTAAAAAATTATATATATTTAAGATATACAGCATGATGTTTTGATATACTTATACATAGTGAAATGGTTACTACTGTCAAGAAAATTAACATATCCATTTTATCACATAGATCTCACTTATATGTGGAATCTTAAAAAAAAGCTAATACACAGAAACAAAGAGTGGAATGATGGTTTCTAGGTAATGGAGTGGGGATATGGGGAGATGTAGATCAAAAGGTACAAAGTTGAAGTTATTGAGGATGAATAAATCCAGAGATCTAATGTGTAGCATGAGGACTATAGTTAATAATATTGAATTGTATACAGGAAATTTGCTAAGATGGTAGATTTTAGGTGCTCTTACCACAAAGTTTATTCTTTTAATTTAAAAGATGACACAAAACCCAACTCACTTAAAGTCTTAAATCAGACATCACTGTGAATAAGAACATTGCACCTTTATTGTGTATAATTCCCAATTTTAAAAGTGAAATTCCCCCAACTGACTAATGGACAAATGCCCTAACTTTGTTGATTTTTCCCATTGTGGTGTTCTTTGAGGTTCAATGGCATGAAATGTCCAATTATGTAAAAGCAGTTGATTTGCTTTTGAGTGCAGTTGACTCTTGAAGAATTGCAGGGTTAAGGGCACCAACCCCCTGTGCAGTAGAAAATCCTCTTATAACTTTTGACTCCCCCCAAACTTAACTACTAATAGCCTACTGTTGACTGGAAGTTTTACAGATAACATAAACAGTTGATTAACACACATATTATTATTATATAATAAAGTGTTACATATATATGTATTAACTTACATAATATATAACTATTCTGACACTAAAGTAAGCTAGAGAAAGAAAAATGTTATTAAGATAATCATAAGGAGGAGAAAATATATTTACTATTCATTAAGTAGAAGTGAATCATCATCATAAAGGTCTCTATCCTTATCATCCTAGCACTGAGTTGGCTGAGGGAGAGATAGAGGAAGGGATTGATCTTGCTGTCTCAAGGGTTGCAGAGACAGAAGAAAATGTCTGTCCATGTACAAGTGGATCCTTGCAGTTCATACCATATTGTTCAAGGGTCAACTGTAAAATTAATTTTATGTATGAATTCTTAGGATTCGTTAGATTAAGATTGTTGTCTATATGATAAATACTGAATTCTGAAAATGCCTTCTCCTCTGTTTTGGCCACCTTAATAGCTTATATTTAATATGGTTAAGAAAACTAAAATACATTTAATTGAGGTTATTAATTTAGGTAAAGTCTGAGTTTATTCAAGCATAGTGAAGCTGAACTTCAATTGTACTTGCAGTTGTGTAGATAAAACTGTAAATATGATTTTTTAGATTTGAGTGACTGTTTTTATTTAATTCAACATTTATTAAGCACCTATAGTGGGCTAGGCAATTTGAACTCTGAAAGGTAGTGACAACTAAGATATGGCCTTTAAAAATTTATAGTCTGGGCTGGACGAGATGGTAGTAATCCTAGCATTCTGGGAGGCTAAGGCGGGAGGATTGCTTGAGCTCAGGAGTTCGAGACCTTGTCTCTATTAAAAGTGGAAAAATTTGCCAGGACATGGTAGCTGCACCTGTAGTCCCAGCTACTTGGGAGGCTGAGGCAGGAGGATTGCTTGAGCCCAGGAGTTTGAAGCTGCAGTGAGTTATGATGATGCCACGTGGGTGACAGAGCAAGACTGTCTCAAAAAAAAAAAAAAAAAAGGAAAATATTAATCTGGAAGTTTACTGTAGATTACACTCATTATTTTTCTCTTCATATACTTTGTGAATACAGGCAGCTTCTGCTTCCCAACTTCTTCTATCTCCTGCTTGGAGACAGACCACAGTCATTTCCTATCATTTCCGGCATCGGTTGTTTGGATGCGACTCAGCTCTCTCTCATTCTCCCCCTCTCCATGTTTTACTGTGATCAGAACTTTTTTTTTTAAAGATAGGGTCTCACTTTTTTGCCTGGCTGGAATGCAGCGGTAGGATCATAGCTCATTGCAACCTTGAACTCCTGGGCTCAAGTGATCTCCCTACCTCAGCCTCCCAGGTAGCTAGGACTATAGACCTGGCAAATTAAATTTTTTTTTTTTTTTTTAGAGACGGGGTCTTGCTCTATTGCTCAGGTTGGTTTCAAACTCCTGGCCTCAAGTGATCCTTCTGCCTCTGTCTACCAAAGTGCTGGGATTATAGGAGTGAGCCATCATGCCCAGCCAATCAGAGCTTTTAAAACAAAACTTGTAGATTCAGGAGTTCCCTGCAGGAAAGTAGTAGGTTTAGCCTCAGTTGCTCCAATTTTCTATAAAACTCAAGGTTGGTGGCAATGGCCATTGAAATCAACAAAGGACCATCATTCTTCAACCCTCACACTAAATCAACCAGGGACCCAGTGTGATCCACAAGCCAGAAAGCACCTAAACGCTTGCTTTTGATAATTTTGCATGAAACATTTAGAAAATTCCAGTGAAAAACAGCCATGAAACCCCCAGCACTGTCTTCTGAGGTAATGTATCCAAAGACTCAGGGGAGGCAGAGAGTGGGCGGGTAAGAGATAGAGCTGTGTGACTGTTCATGGAATTCAGTTCAGTTTAGCACATTAACTGTCACGTGAATTGTATTTAACTCATGCTACTATGAGGCCCAGGGCCTCATGAAACAAAACCTGGGCAAAATCCCGCAGTTGGTTCATGAAAATCTTACTTGTTGATGTTCTCATTGTTACACTTAATACTGACAATTGAATTCTAAAAACGTGGATTAAATGAATAGAAGTCAATACATTTCATTTTCTATTTGTTTACCTTTAAATTATACTTAAGCCTGACAAGTCAAGAAAAACACTTTACCCTTATGAACTATTTTTCAAATTTTTACATTATTTTTTACTAATTTTCAAGTTTTTATATTACTTTTTATTTAAAAAACACAGAAAACTATAAAAAATAACAAATTTTTCATTAAATTAGAAAGGATTGTTTTGTTTTTGAAGTTTTTATCCTATTTTTGTAAATAAAACGCCATTGGCCTATGTGTTATTTAGGTTCTTTTAAGTGGAGAGGACAGAGGCCCACTTCGGGTTTTTTTTTTTTTTTATTTTTTAAATAGGTTTTGTTTTAAGGAGAGAGAAGGAAAAAAGGAAGATGAGAATCTCAACACTCAGCAGGCCTCTCAGAGAACGGAACACGGCCTAAGCACTGAAAGGTAGCCCAGCCCAGGTCCAGCAACCTCCCATCCTTGTTCCTTTGGCAGCTAAATGCTTGACCTAGGGAGAATATCAGAAACTGCTAATTGCCTCTTCAGTATCCACTCTTCTCTTCTTTAGTAACAGAGCCCTGGTTTTATTTGGATTGGCGATGTGCCCAGCTAAAAGGCTGCATTTCCCAGTCTAGTTTGCATCTAGGTGTGGCCACTGACATGCAGGTGGCCAGCCAGGGGTGGGACTTCAGGAAATCTCTGTGAAGGGCTGAAACAACAGGGAGGAGCACCTTTTGATTTTTTTCTCCTTTACTTTCTTTCTACCTGGAATTTGGACTTCCTTTAGCATCTTATGACCTTCGGATTGGCAGCCATGTTCAAAGGAGGTGGGAGCAGAGAAATCAAAGCAGCCAGGATGCCTGCTCACTTTGAGGATCTGCCACGCCAGCCCCGGATTGCTTCCCTCTGCTCATTCATGTTTTATGGGAGATAATAACTCTTTATGTGCATAAGCCATTGTCACTGGGTCTCAGTTACAAACAGCTGAATGTAATTCCTCCTGACAAAAGAGGAGGACTCCATTCTGATGAAGCATCTACTGACTATCTGCTTTTCCTGTGGTTCCCACTGAGTCCTCTCTATTTTCCTTTCCCTTGTAGCCTCTCTTTGCTATTTTTTCTGTGTGCATCTTTGGGCTTCTGTCTCTGCCACATGCTGCCTTCTCGTACTGCAAGTCTTTCTTCAAACCTAAATGTGGGATCTGCTGAGTTCAGTTAATTCCTGTTGTCTCCTTTGGGCCAGGCCTTACAGATAAGGTAGCTGTACTTGGTCTTTGTGGGGACTCATGTTACAAGCCATGGCGGTCTCCCATACGAAACCCTTCACTGGAGGCCAGGATGTAGTAAGCTCTTGGAATATAATAAATTCCTCTCCCAAGTTAGTTTCAAAGATGAGTAAGACATGGTCCCTGCATTCTAAGGGCTCAGAGCCTGCTGAAGGAGACATATCCACGTTTAAGGTTTTTTTGCAGAATGCATTTCCAACTATAAGTCAGATGATAATAATAACGTTTAACACTTATCGTGCTCTTCATTTTGTTTGTCTAAACTTTGCATGCCTTATCTCACTTAATCCACACAAAATTTAACTTGTGAAGTAGGTATAATTGTTATCCTCATTTTGTAATACATATAAGGACATGGGCTTAGAGAAGTGAAGCACCTTGCCCAGTATCACACATCCGGGAAGTAAAAGAGTAGAGAAGAATCCCAGGTTGCTGGAATTCAGGGTTCATACTCCTAACCAGTGTCCCGCACTATCTCTCAGAACTGAAAAATGACTCGTCTTCAAGGCAACGTCTTGGTGCAGGAGGAAGGACACTGGATAGGAGGGGTGGAGATCTGCATTCTGACCCAGTGCTTCCTCTGTCTGCCCTTTTGCTTCTCTGGGTCTCGGATTTTTTCCATCTGCAAAATAAGAGGAGTAGATGAATGGGCATTAAAGACTTGGCTGTTGAAAGGCCTGAGTTTGAGTCCTGATGGGCCACTTGCTTGTCACATGTCACAAAGATGCAGCAGAACCAACCAGTTGTGGCTGCTCTGGCCAATCTATTCAGCCTGGGCTCTATCTGTAGTGTTAATCCTCTTGAAAGAGTCTCTTTAAAAAAGCAAATAGTAAAGGAAAACTGTCCTGTGGTACATCTGAGGCATGAACCAGAATGTGTGTTTTAGGAAGTTTACTCTGATGTGAAAAAGCCGACAAAGGAAACAGACATGGCTCATAGTAACTAAGTCAGCTCTTATCTACATTCTCCATGGCATTTCCTTTCCTTTTCCCAGCTACTCAAATGAACAATATTCTTTTCTTTTCTTCCTTCTTTCCTTTCTTTCCTTCTTTCTTTCTCTCTCTTTCTTTCTTTCTCTTTCTTCTTCCCTTCCCTTCCCTTCCCTTTCCTTTTCTTCCTTTCAAGAGACAGAGGTCTTTCTCTGTCACCCAGGCTGAAGTGCAGTGGCATGATTGTAGCCCACTGTAGCCTTGAACTCCTGGGCTCAAGTGATCCTCTTGCCTTAGCCTCTGGAGTAGCTGGGACTACAGGTGTGCCCTACAACACCTGGCTAAGTGCAAAAAAAAAAAATTTTTTTTTTTTTAGTAATGGGATCTCACTAGGTGGGCCAGGCTGGTCTTGAACTCCTGGTCTCAAATAATCCTCCAGCTGTAGCCTCCTCAGGAGCTGGGATTACAGGTGTGAGCTACTGTGCCGGGCCCAAATGTTCCCTTAGATTACTTCCAGAGGCACTGTGGCAAACTAGAATGCATATGGGCTTGGGGTTAAGTTCAGCCTGGGTTTAAAATTCATCCCTTCCTTGGCAAATTATCCTACCTCTTTGAGCTTCCTTTTTTTGATCTGTAAAATAAAGAAATTAACAGCACAGAGAATTGTTTTAAGGATTACATAAAATAATGTATATGAAGTACCTGATCCATAATTAAGTTCATCTCCCCATCTTTGACTCATGGGCTTCCCTAGCAGATGTTTCCTTCTTACTGAGAGCCAGTAACTTCACAGCATACAAGGAAATTGAGTGGCTTTAAGGACTAATTATTAAAGTGGAAAAATTCAGCACCAGGATTCTATAGAACAGTAGTCTGTGTCATTTAATTTTTAAATACTGTAATAAATATAAAATTATTGTATAAGCAAATTACATGTAGGTGGAAATACTCATAATAAAAATTAGCCACTTCGTACCCACTCATAATGTGGGCCTTTTTTCTGGATTTTAAATTATTATTTAAAAAAAAGGTGAAGGATGCACATTATATGAGACTACAGAGTGTATCCAGTGCAAAGTAAGTTTCCCTCTTCCTGTCCTCCAAATTCCCTGTCCAGAGGCAACCACTATTCCCAATCTGTTATATAGCTCTCCAGAGATAACCTATGAACATGAAAATATTTAGCATTTTCTTTTTGCATCAATGAGAGCATACTATGTGTACAGTATGCTTTTTTTTCCCACTTAGTAGCATATCTTGGAGAGCATTCCATACCAGTTCATACAGACCTGCTTTAATGTTGACTCAGACTTTTGACTTCTAATCTTGGATGGATTCTTAGAGTTCCTTAGTGTGCTAGAGTTCCTAGTATAACCTTTCATTGTGAAGATGAGAACACTGTGGCCCATACAGGGAATAGAAATAGCTCAAGGTTTCAGATCCTTTGATTTTCATTCCAACAAGCTTTCCAGCATGTCACCATGCTGAGTATGAGTTAGGTGTGTGCACATGTATGTGTATGTGAGACTATTGGGCCAGTGAGTTAGCTAATATTTATTTAGTACTTATAATATACTAAATTTCATTTAGAAGTCATAACGAGTTAAACACAAGTGAGGAGAGTGAGGCTTGATTAAATAATTTGCCCCAGCTTTGTTTTCTCCCTGACTTCAAAACTCATGCCCTTATATACTATATTCTACTTCTTCTCTCCCTCTAGAAGGGGTAGGATTGGGAAAGTGAGGACAAAGATGAGAATTCGTAAAGAAGAAATGGGCGGGTGTTAATTAAAGTACTTAAAATAAAACAAATGACTTTGTTGACTGTCTTGATGGAAAGGCACAGTGCGGTGTGTTGGCAGGGGTGGGTAGCTGGGGGGATTGCTCATCAGGGGCTGTGGGTCAAAGCTGCCTGCAGGTGTGGTGAGAACATCATGGCTTCATAATGCAGGCCCAGGCATGAAGGTGTCAGTGCATCATGCTAACTGGCTTTGCTTCCATAAGGACCAAACTTGCCAGCCAGCTTAGCCAGCATCCCACTTCTTCTTTTGAAACCATGGAACACGGACCCAGTTTCATTGTGAATTCTTAGCTTGTTGTGCGGCCTTCCCACTTTCTTCAGGAAATCATTCTGTTTATCTGACCTTGGAGGACAAAGTCATTTGAGCCATCTTCACTCTATGGCAGCCCTGATCCGAGGAATACATCACTGCATTTCTCATCTATATTTGTAGGGTGAGCTACTTGTTTTTAATTTACTTGCCTCTTGAACTGAAGATATTGTCAAACAACTTTATGTATCAGACAGTGATTGGTGGCCTTTCTCCAGGAGAGCGTTTGGGAATCAGAGCAGGCATGGAGCTGCCGCAGGCCATCAAGTGCTGCCATGGCCTGGGGCCGAAGGTGAGCCTTTCAGTGGTTGAGGTAGAGTCTCTTCTCCTTTGCCTTTCATGACTGGAGGATCTGCTGTTTTCCTCCTGTGTCTGTTTAGAAAAGGGTCTATCTGGGCAAGGTCCCCATCTCTTTTGACTTGTGACTTGTGAAGGAGAAATGTTTCGTTTCAGGTATTCTGAAGGCACAGTGAGGAACCTCTATTGAGTTGCCTTAATGCGTCTTTTTGTTTCTTGTCCTGAACACAGAGAAGAGCTGAGGCAGGCCCCCAAGAAGGGGGAGGGTTACCCTAGGGCACGTATTGGCACAGGCAGAGTCACCCTCCCAGTCCTGTATGACTTGAAGAAGCACTAGGAAGGTCAAACTCATCCTCAAGTTTTCCTTTTTCCCCGGGCTAATTCCTGAACTTCTACCTCTAGCTTTGATACAGAGTAAGTATCCTTAGGAGGAGTAATACTTGTGACTCTCCACCACACTCTGTATTTTTCAAGACAGCATTTTGTATTGGACACAGCACTTTAAAGGGGAACACTGGCCAGTGGGCCATATCTGGAGGACAAATACAGCTATGGCAAAGACCTAGAAATCTTGTTGCAATAGAGCAAGAACGTAAGAACAATCTTTCATTATCTGAAGACTTTCTCTGGAAGCAGAATTAGCTTTTCTCTCTATGGCATCACAGAATGGAATTCACAGGGGCGGACAGAAGTTCCAGGGAGCCTTAGTTTTAGGAAGACCTTTCTGATCTTGACTCTGTTCAAAAGTGGACTGGACAGGTCAAAGTAAGTTGCCATGGGTGCATGCTGGGCTAGGATTCTTGCTCTGGGAGGGAAGTCAGTCTTTAAACCTTGACAGATCAGAACTGCTTAAGAAGGTTTTCAAAACTCACATTCCTGGGATTCACTCCTGGAGATTCCGATGTAGTGGGTCAGAGACTTAGGACATGATGTTTCTGAAAAGACTCCTGCTGATTCTGATAAGTGTCTGAGTCGTGTATGTCTCAGACAACAGTGAAGGAGGGTACTGAGGCTGAGAGCCAGAACACTTGGGAGGTGCCACCAACATGAGGAAAGAGGTGCTGTCCCGAATATTGGTCTTGATTCCTCCTCTGAGCTGAGGGAAGAGTTACCTCGGCATTGCAGCTCAGGAAGCAAGCTTCCCTCCAGGTGAAGGGGAGACTTGGGCTCCTTATGAATGAATTCAAGAGCTAAGATAACTTAGTAGCAGCCCAAAGTGTTGCTGTGTTGTATTGCACACTACATCCAGGTTAGTCCTCATGCTACGGTGATGATGCCGTTCCCTGTGACTAGAAAATATAACTCTCCATCCCACCCTTTATTTCCCCTGAAATCCTTAGATTAGAGGTGCTCAGACTTTTAGGTTTATAAAAATCACCTGGTGTTTGTATTACAGTGCAGTTTCTAGGATACTGTGCCTTGAGATCTGATTCAGCAGGTCTGGACATGGCCCAGGAATCTGCATTTTGAGTGAGTACCTTGGATGATACTGATAGAGCTGCTTGCAGACCACACTCTGGGAAAATGAGGGCTAGGGGTGTGAACAGTTTATTTGCAAATGAATGCAAATACTAGAGGGCTTTGAGGACATTCTGGTAGTAGACACTTGGGTTGAAGGAAAATATATTCTGAATTAGGCATCCTAGTTAGGAGTCTGGTTGAAAGTGTTCTGATGAAACTCCATGAGGAATTTTCAAAGCAATGATATCAGTTATTAGGAATGATGTGAGGAAAATAGAATCTATTCCACCAGTTAATTTTATGGTTAATATTCAACATGTAAACTACCTTTACACAAAGTTTTATTTGTTTTCTCAGGAGAAATGTTAGTATATAACTGAGATCATACAGCACACTAACACTTCATAAAGTGCAGAATGATACTGAAATGAAAATATATCATCATGTAACACAGTTATTGGCTGCTTGTTTTGTACCTAAAGTCAGATGAATGTATCAGAGATATGTCAGCAAATCAATGAATATATACATTGAGACTCTGCTATGTAGATGGCATTAGCCTAGGTATTGTGGAATATAGAGAGAAATGTGCACATGGGCATAAGGAGGCAGGTGTAAGATGCTTATTGCAGCATTATTCACAAAACCAAAATAATTGAGGAAAAATGTATCTGTCCATAAATAAGAAATGGATAAATAAAATATAGTTTATCCAAACTATGAAATACTGTGTGAACTTTTAAAAATCGATCTTCATATATGTGTGTAAACATGGAAAGGTACCACTGAGTAAAAATAATGCAGAACAAGACATACAATACGATACATAGGGGAAAAGACAAAACCACACCCACATAATGCTATGTATTTGCTAGGGTGCATATATACGGATGTAAAAGCACATAAATAGGTCTGGAAGGACACCCCTAACCTGAGAGTTACCTCATCTCAATCAGGGGGCAGATGAGCAAAGCTGTAAAGGGAAATTTTAACCTTGACTGTAACATATCATTTTGTTTTATAAGGGGAAAATATTAGCATATTATTTGTATAATTTAAAGCTAACTTTTCTTTTAAAAATATAGATGCAGTTTTGACCTAAATCAAAAGACAAAATTTTAAATAGTAAAATAATATTTATTTCTAGAAACTGATATGTTATTTTAACAGATAAGAGATAAAATCTAAAAAATTAAATAATACAATTCCCTAAACACTTCTGGACAACTAAAGATAAAATATGAGACAAAACATGATTAATAGCCAAATAAATGGTAGAGACAATAAGTGGTATATAAATTGAGAGAACAAAGATAAAATAATAGATTATTCAAACAGACCATCCTCCACCCTAACAAGTTCCAGGCCAAGACTTAGTACACTGCAGATAATCAATACATTCTTTTGTTTTTTATTTAATTAAAATTTTTTTGAGCGTGTAATATAGTTCCATGGTTCAAACTCCAAAGCATATGAACATATATACAATAAGAATTCACTGTCCTATCCACTCCCTGGGCCACCCGGTTTACCTCTCCAGGTGCAATCAGTGTATTCCTCCAGAATAATTTTAAGTATACACATAAAATACAAATATTCCTCTTTTTCCTTTTTAATAAAGATGGTGGAAAATGATTCTCCCTCCTGCATCTTGTTCCATTTAACAATATATCTTTGAGAAGATTCATATCGGTATATAAAGTGTATTATTCTCTTTTATTTGGAAATGCCATGACTTATTTAAATGGTCTACTATTGATGGAAAAATAGATTGTTGGAATTATTTGATGGATAACCAATAGATTGCTCAATAACTGGATTGATTTCCAATTGCTGATGTCCTTGTGTTCCACTCTGGGAATCAATATCACATATTTATGGTCATTAGCTATTTTAGGAATAAAGATGTAGACAGAGGTTCAACAGGGACTTCATTATTAACTAAACTGAAAAAAATAGTCTTTCTGAAATAATAGGGAAAATTGAAACTATAGTGACAGAAAACAGATCAGTGGTTGCCAGGGGCCAAGGTGGGTGGGAACTGATTGATTGCAAAGGAACAGGAAGGACATTTTCAGTGTGATGGAAAAATGTGTATAATGATTATAATAGTGGCTGTAAAACTGTATACATTTGGCAGGGGCTGGAGGGAGAGGGAAATGAAGAGGTATTAGTTAAAGGGCAAAAAGTTTCAGTTATGTAAGATGAGTAAGTCCTAGAGATCTACTGTATGGCGTAGTGCCTATAGTTGATAATACTGTATTGTATATTTAAAAATTTCCTGAGTGTAGATCTTCTCTTAAGTGTTTTTATTACAAAAAATATAATAATAAGTAAGAAAACAGGAGGAAACTTGTAGGTGATGGATAGGTTTATGGCATAGATGATTTCATGGGTGTATATCTATCCTCAAAATGGTTTTAAAAAATATTATATTAAAAACTAAATTTGAATTGTATACTTAAAATTAGTGAATTTTATTCTATATAAATTATACCTCAAAAACTTATTTTTAAAAAAGGAGGTTTGCTACCTTTCCATTGGATCAAATTAAAGACATATTTTTCAGGAGTAACAGGTCACTGCTACTTTTTTTTTCCTGTATGCTCCAAAAGTAGGAAAATCCCTAATTCTTGTTGAGATAGTTCTGTTCAAGCAAAGCAGCTAGGAATAGCCAGGCCATCACTGAACTTTAGAGAGAAAGGCTGATTTGGGCAATATTCCAAAAGTTAGCACGTGGTCCTGATAGTCTATTAGCTATAATGGCCATTTTGTAATTTAATTATATCATCTATTCCTCTCTAAATTGAGGACCTCTTCACTCACAACTTTTGTTGACTTTCCTCCACCATTTTAGGGATCACAGTTGGCCAATTTGACTTCAGAGCTCTTGTGCCTTTTGTTTTATCTGTTACCAGATAGTGGTGACTAGCTATGCTCTCATGGGACAATAGCTACTAAAAACATGGATTAGCATGGTTTTCCATAACTAATCCACTTCTATTACATTGAATCTCTGTGAAGAGTTAATAAATTTTTAAAAATTATTTTATTTTTAAGATAAATAATTTACTAATGCAATTTCAAAGATGAACAAGATTTCAAGAAACACAAACATCCAGGGAAAAAGTTTTATAAACCTTTGTTACCATTCATTGCTTTGACCATATCAATATTCTTTAAATTTGAGGAGCATTAACGTTTCCTAGACTTTTGCTTAAGTCCAAAAATCATTCTGAGAAGTGTGGCTAGGGTTTCAGGCCTTTGGGAAACCTTCAGGGTCTTGCAGAAAGCTTTTCCTTTCTTTTTGATCTTACAGGACCTTTGCATATACTGTTCCCTGTCCTTGGGATACACACAGTTCCTGTGTAATTTTGTGCAAGCTACTAATATTCCATGCCTTTTTGTTCTTGGCCATAAAGTGGAAATACTTACATACACGCCACAGGGATGTTGCACAGATTAAATTTTTCTTGCATGTACTTAATAAATATTAACTAATTTTGAATAGTTACTATTTTCCATGTCTGTAATTTTCCAAAAAGGGATTTTGCCGGCAGTTATATTCTATATTCTAACATGCATTTCTTGTTTGTAGAAAGGTCTTTTAGCTTGTAATTCACCTTTTTGATCAAGGGAGATTTTTACAATATGGATGTCCATAACTATTAGGCTCCCAACTTGCTTCCAGACCTACTACTGATTTTAAAACAAGATGTATTTTCCCAGGCTATACTATTTTAAAGAATTTAATCAGAACCCAGCATTCTTTCTGAAAAAATATAGAATGCAACTTCAATAATTAATCACTAGAAAACCTTGGATCTCCAAAAGCAAAAGAAAACTATTTTTTTTAGTACTTAACTTTCTGCTAATGAGTTAATGATTGAAAATGAGTTACGCTCAAGGTGGAGCCTACTGCAGATAAGAATGCCAGATGTAAGATGTTGCCAAATCAGGACAAGATGGAAATGTACCTCTTATCTAGACTGCTACTGTAATCTTTAGGTTTTTATTTATGAAATGACCCAAACCCTAATAATATAGAATAAGCCAGGATACTGAATTGAGGGTCGGGGCAGGGTGTGAGGAAGGCATGTTCATGATCCATCATCCATATTCATCCTTGTCCTCAAAACTCAGTCTATCTTGAATAATTTGACCGTGTGTCCTGTAGATTTAGGGCAACTTTACTTACTACAGTAAGTACTTACTACTATAGTGTAGGTTGAAAGTTCAGGTTTGCAGAAACATAATACTCCTTATAAGCTGATATGAGCTGGAGAAAAGAATATCCACACTTCATCTCTTGCCTATAGGATTCTGTATTAGGTGCTATGTTAGAATACTTTGAGTTGTAAGCCACAGAAATCCAACCCTTAAGCATTTAGCTTAAGCAAAAATGGGGAATTTTTGGAATACCAGGATTCCTTATATAATTAAAGAAATATTTGGAAATAAAATCTCAGAAAAATCTGAGTCTCAGAAACAACTGGAACCAGGACATTTATTTCTGTGCAGGATTCTCTCTAGTCTGTCCTCTGTCACCTCTTCATCTTACTGCATTTCTTTGTCGTTCTCTCTCATTGCAGACCAGGTCCCTCCCTAGCATCATATTTAACAGCACTCTCCCCTCAGAATACTGAATTCCTGCTCTTGTGCCTGTTAGAAATCCTGGGAAAGAATTCCTATGGATCAGACTTGGGTAAAGTATCATCCTTGGACCAGGCATCCTTGGCCAGTAAGATGAAGGCACGAGACATAGGTAAGGCTACTGGAGAACAGAAAAAAGACCCAGACCCCCATTTGGTGCCTACCACAGTGTTCTGGTCCTAGTTATCCCCAGGTACCTAGGCATCTCTTTGCACTTCCTAAAAAAAACCCCGAGCTGAGCTGCTCTGTGCTGATCTCCAAGTGCCTGCACCTGGGGGAGTCTGGGTGCTACACCTGGAGACATACAAATCTCTGACCCAGGGCGAAAGATTCTCTCGGCCAAAGGAGAAAGTGTGGGAAAGGTGTAGAGATATTTTTTATGCCGGGTATCCCTAAGGAACACACATTTCATAGAGCCAGAGATGAACATGAGAACTTTGACTTTTTCTTCTTCCAATGAAAAGACATGTCAAACCGGTAACTCATTCATTTACCTTACTGCTCTTCAAAAAGACACATTCCATCCCTCCATCTTTGAGATACTCAACAGAGACACTCACTGAGTTTTATAACACAAATCACTTGTTCTTTTGGATGAAAGTGTTTGCTGAGGCAGCAGATTCCCCTGATTGATTCTTTATTTGTGCATTAAAATATAATAGATCTGAAGTTTTAATCCTGGACCAGAAGGAGCATAAAAGGCGTTTGATCTTGGGTTCGTAATGGAGCTCCTCGGGTCTTAGATTATTTCTGAATAGAAGCCCTTCGCCAAGAATTCCAGCGAGTTCTCCAGGGTCAAAGATAAACTGTGTATTCAGAGATGAAAGGACGGTTGTTTCCCTGTGAAGCCTCACATCAGTTTCGATATCATTCCTTTTTTTTCTCCCCCTGGCACCTCAACATTCTGGCTGTTCGATGCATTTAACTAAAAATATGTGTATAGGGCCCTTCGATTTTCTTTTGTGATGAAAAGTGTTACCTCAAAAAACGAGCTGATGAACTGAGCAAAGCGAAGTTAGCATCAACCCAGCATTGGGCTGAGAACCCAACATCTGATTGTACTTAGTGGGGAGGAAACTTAAAAAAATCCCAACCCAACTTTCATTTCTTGCTTCTTTTATCCTTAAGCTCAGCAATAAACTAGCACTCTTTGGTTAAAAAGTCAAGGGAACAGATGTATAATTCCGGTGCTTCAGCATCTATATTTCAAATGGAGCATGTAAATTATGGGAACGCCTCTCGGCTCCGTGGGGAGAGCCTCCAGGAGCATGCGCGGAGGGCTGTCAGTCACCCTGCATTCCGCCCATCTTGGGAAAGAGCTGCTCCTCCTTGCTGGTTGGCTCAGTTGCCTGGAGCTTGGTACAAAAGCGTCATCTTAAGGAGGCTGTTCGTTTCACAGGGAGGAAATGAGTGGTTCAACTGCGCAGAGCGGTACCACCAAGGCTTGGCTGCTGGTAGAGCGCAGGCAGGGCCTGGAAGAGATGCTGTGATAAGGAGCCACAACCTCGGAGGCAGTTAAATCAGACAAAGACGCTGTAAGGTCTGGAGTTCTGTCCCAGAAGACCTGGGTTGTGTTCCATCCCACCTCTTGCTAGTTATGTGGCCTTAGGGAAGGTACTTAACAGTTTTCTGCTCTGAAAAAGGGAAATACTAAGTGCTGACTTCAGAGGACTGTTACGAAGGTGGATGAGAAAATAGTGCGTGTAAAATGCTTAGCTCAGGGCTCCAATGTAGGTGCAAGAACTCATTACATACAATAAAGATGGTAAAGCATTTATTAAAATGTCATTCGAAATTTCAAATTCAAAAGCTGGAAAGGACCTATGAAGCCATGTGGTCTGACAACATCACTATGAGTTGGGCGGTGGCTTTCCCCAGGAGATGATGGGCAGAATAGCCCAGAATGTTTGGATGTTCCAATCTTAGTCCAGCGTTTCTGCTTTGAAACCATACTACTACCAGACTCCAGTGCCACCAGAGTAGGGTCCCCACGGAGTCACCTGCTATGATGCCTGGCACTAAAGATTCATTCAGTTGGCGAATGAAACTTGAGGATGCTAGGCATGTCACTGGAATAGATCATTTTTCACTTTGTGTTTCAGCTTCTAAGCTTTTCTGCAGGGTCAATGAACATAATATTGCAAACTGCTTAATGCATGACACAAGATATTCCATAGCTTAATATGTGAACTAAGCCAAAAACAATTGGGATATGGTAAGGAAAACTGCTGTTGTATGAAAATACTGTAGGAATTAAGATCAAATAAAGACATTTGTCCTTCCTCTCCAAATAGGGTCAGGCCAAGATTCCTGGCCTGGTTTTACTTATGGTCATGCTAGATTTGTTCCCACAGCAAATGGAATCCACAGAGAACCCCTCTCCCACTTCTCCCTCTTTCTGCCACTTAAGGTAGGATGGCCAGAGGAAGGGCACAGTTAGAATCTGAACTCCTGCCACAAGATGAGAGTGACAATCGGGCTTCAATGTCTAAAATGGAACAATTTCTGTAATTCTGTCCTTTCTCTTTTTGAAGCAGAGCCAGTCAGAAATAAGTGGGTTCCCAGGCAGCCTAATATCCTGGTGCCTTGATAGTTTTTAAGTATGCACCCTATATTTATTTAGGCTGCAAGGGTGAAGGAAGGGGAAGAAAGACCACTAGCACTGGTGCTCAGCTTTGCTTTTCCCAAACAATGCAACTCCAGTCCCAAGCATGATTATGCCATTCTGATTTAGTGGGCTGCTTGTTCACTCAAATGGTTAAATCACCCTCCTAAGGAGGCAGTTTAAACAGGGACAACATGGAGAGTTTTGCAGGTCATATGTAAATGATATCTGCTGGAGTTGTGTACTATGGTACATTGTGGCCTTGTGGTCCTGAGTTTAAATAACTCCCATTATTATTCATGTATTTTCCTGGGAGAGAGGCCACACACAGCCCCACCCCACACAATTTATAACTGGATTCTTTCTAGCCTTTCAAAGTGTAGGGTAACAGGAGTGCTAGGGAAATAATTTTTTCCATCTTGCCATAATTCTAGTGATATTTTTAGCACCTCTTAAATATTAGCACCCCAGGAAACTCCTGTCTCACTCACCCCTTAATCTGGCTCTGCATGGAATAGAGTATAAAACAGAGGAAAGAAGGAATTTGTGGTAATGAGAGATCACTGGAGATATTTAAAAGCTTGTAAAATACTGATGAACTTCCAAAGTGTGATGCTTAGCCAATGTGTAAATCCACATTTCTTAGAATACACTGAAGATGCAAAAAATTAGGAATCAAATCTATTTTGGTTCATTTCATGCCTCTTCAAATGAAGGAAATAAACTATAAACTGTAAAACTTTATATTCCTTCAAAGGGTTTTCATGTGCGTGATGTCATCTCTTTTTAACTGAAGGTGCAAACTTCTCAGTGTGTAATACCTATTGTCATTCATCATTAGTCCATTTAATACCTTTCTTATTCAATTACTTTTTTCCCTTGAATCCCCACTCTCCATTCCTTGTCTCCTCTTCTGAATAAGTTTTCAGACTAATATGTTGATAATGAATCTTTAAAAATGCATGTATCATAGTAAAATATGGTGTATTGTTTGGAACATGTTTCTGTTTTTAATTTCTCATAGAATCCTATTTTTAAGATCGATGTTAACTATAGTTTATGTGTAACTATAGTTTGCTCATTATTTTTAAGTCTTGTAAGGTATTCCATAGTATGCATTCACTCTATTTTTTTAAACTTTAAGAAATTATGGTAAAATATGCATAATAAGAATTTTTACCATTTTAACCATTTTTACGTGTACAGTTCTGTGGCATTAGATGCATTCCCATTGTTCTGCAGTCATCACCACTATCCATCTCCAGAACTGTTTCATCTTCCCAAAGTGCAACTCTGACTGTTAAACACTGACTCCTCGTTCCTCCTTACCCCCAGGCCTTGGCAATCGCCATCGCATCCGCTGTGCTTTACTATGCCCTACTGATGGACGTCTAGATTGTCTTCAGGACCCAGTATCACAAACCACACTACAACCCATGACCCCAAACTGATCCCCTTAGGAAGTGTAAGAATTTCTCTGATATATAGACCCAGAAGGGGATTTTGGGGTAAAAGAGGATATCTGCTTTCCAGAAAGACTGTACCAGTTTACAGTTTCTTTAACAGTGTACCAGATTTCCCAACTTGTTACATTCTGCCATCTCTGGAATTATCTACTTTTTAATTTTTTTTCCATTCGAAGTAGTCTTGTTTTCATTTGAATTTCTTAGATTACTGAAGAGTTTGAGCATTCTTTTTTTTTTTTATTTCAGCATATTATGGGGGTACAGATGTTTAGGTTACGTATGTTGCCCTTGCCCACCCCTCCCCCCAAGTCTGAGTTTCAAATATGTCCATACTTCGGGTGGTGCGCATTGCACTCTTTGTGTATGTATATACCCATCCCCTCTCGCTCCTCCCCCCTCCCCCTCCCCAACATCCAATAGATGTTATTCTTATATGTGCACTTATGTGTTGATCCGTTAATGCCAATTTGATGGTGAGTACATGTGGTGCTTGTCTTTCCATTCTTGGGATACCTCGCTTAGTAGAATGTGGTCCAGCCCTTTCCAGGAGTATATAAGAGGTGCTATGTCACCATTGTTTCTTAAAGCTTAATAGTACTCCATGGTATACATATACCACATTTTATTAATCCACTCATGTATTGATGGACACTTGAGTTGTTTCCACATCTTTGCAATTGCGAATTGTGCTGCTATAAACATTCGGGGGCAGGTGTCTTTCTTATACAGCATCGTTTGCTCTTTTGGGTAGATGCCCAGTAATGGGATTGCTGGATCGAATGGTACTTCTACTTGTATCTCCTTAAGGTATCTCCATATTGCTTTCCACAGAGGTTGCACTAGTTTGCAGTCCCACCAACAGTGCATGAGTGTTCCTATCTCTCTGCATCCACGCCAACATTTATTGTTTTGGGACTTTTTGATAAAGACCGGTCTCCCTGGAGATAAGTGATATCTCATTGTTGTTTTGATTTGCATTTCCCTGATGATTAGAGATGTTGAGCATATTTTCACATGTTTTTTGGCCATTATTCTGTCTTCTTTTGAAAAGTTTCTGTTCATGTCCTTTGCCCACTTTTTGATAGGGTTGTTTGATTTTTTTCTTGTTGATTTTCCTGAGTTCTAAGTAGAGAATCTGGCATTTTTAACAGGAAACACAGCTAGGACTTAGAAGTAGAAACCAGGCCTTGCACAATGGCTCACACCTGTAATCCT
>CAUYSK010041688.1:0-24022 GCA_963575035.1 Avahi laniger | reverse complement strand
TGAGGTATCCCAAGAATGGAAAGACAAGCACCACATGTACTCATCATCAATTGGTATTAACTGATCAACACATCAGTGCACATATAAGAATAACATCTATTGGACGTTGGGCGGGGGGAAGAGAGAGGGGGGAGGAGGGAGGAGAGGAGGGGTATATGCATGCACAAAGAGTGCAATGTGCACCACCCAAATGATGGACATATTTGAAACTCGGACTTAGGGAGGGAGGTGGGGGCAAGGGCAACATATGTAACAGAAGCATCTGTACCCCCATAATATGCTGAAATAAATAAAAAAAATTTATGTAAAAAAAAAAAAAATCAAGCCACAGAGCAGGAGGTGAGCAGCAGGCAAGCAAGCAAAACTTCATATTTTTACAGCTGCTCCCCATCACTTGTCATCGCCCCTGTTCCCAGTCTGTGGAAAAATTGTCTTCCATGAAACCACTCCCTGGTGCCAAAAAGGTTGAGGACTACTGATTTACAGAAAATTCTACCCAACAACTATAGAATATACATTCTTTTCATCAGCACATGGAACATTCCCTAAGACCACATTTTAGGCCACAAAACATATCTTAAAAAAATTTTTTAAATCAAAATCATATCAATTATCTTCTCAGACCATAATAGAATAAAGCTAGAAATCAAGATAAAGAAAAACTTCAGCAACTATACAAATACATGGAAATTAAACAACATGCTCCTGAACCATCAATGGGTGAACAAAGAAATAAAGATGGAAATTTAAAAATTTTTTTCTTTTCTTTTTTTTTTTTTTAATTTTTTGTAGAGATGGGGTTTCACTATATTGCCTAGGCTGGTCTCAAACTCCTGCACTCAAGTGATCCTCCTACCTCAGCCTCCCAAAGTGCTGGGATTACAGGCTTGAGTCACCACACCCAGCCTGAAAATATAAAAATTTTTTTGAAATGAATGAAAATGAAAACACAACATACCAAAACCCGTGGAATACATCAAACGCAGTGCTAAGAGGAAAGTTTATAGCATTAATTGCCTACATCAAAAAAGTAAAAAGATCACATGTTAACAACCTAAGCTCACAACTCAAGGAACTAGAAAAATAAGAACAAACCAAACCCAGAGTTAGTAGAATAAAAGAAATAACAAAGATCAGAGCAGAACTAAATGAAATAGAGACCAAAAAAAAAAAAAAAAAAACCAAAGGATCAACAAAAGGAAAAGTTGTTATTCAAAAAGATAAACAAAATGAATAAACTATAGCTAGACTAACCAAGAGAAGCAGAAAATTCAAATAAATACAATCAGAAATTAAAAAAGGAGACATTACAACTGATACCACAGAAATACAAAAGATCATCAAAGACTATTATGGACAACTATACATCCATAAACTAGAAAACCTAGAGGAAATGAATCAATTCCTGAAAACATACAATCTCCCGAGATTGAACCAGGAAGAAATAGAACTCCTGAATAGACCAATAATGAGTAGTAAGGTTGAATCAGTAATAAAAAATTTCCCAAAAAGAAAAAAAAAAAAAGCTCAGGACCAGATGGATTCACAGCCAAATTCTACCAGACATACAAAGAAGAACTGGTGCCAATTCTACTGAAATTGTTCCAAAAGATAGAGGAGAGAATCCTTCCTAACTCATTCTGCGAAGCCAGTATCACCCTGATACCAAAGCCAAGAAAGGACACAACAGAAAAAGAAAACTACAGACCAATATCCCTCATGAACATAGATGCAAAAATTCTCAACCAAATAGCAGCAAACCAAATCCAACAGCACATCAAAAAATAATTCACCACAATTAAGTGGGTTTCATCCCAGGGATGCAAGATGGTTCAACATATGCAAATCAATAAATGTGATTCACAGCATAAAGAGAATTAAAAATAAAAAGCATTTGATCATCTCAATAAATACAGAAAAAGCATTTGATAAAACCCAGCATGCCTTCATGATAAAAAAAAAAAACTCTCCACAATCACAGTATAGAAGGAATATACCTCAAAATAATAAAAGGCATATATGACAAACCTACAGGCAACATCATACTGAATGGGGTAAAGGTGAAAGCATTCGCCCTAATAACTAGAACAAGAGGAGGATGCCCACTTTCACCACTGTTATTCAACATAGTACTGGAAGTACGAGCCAGAGGAATCGAGCAAGAGAAAGAAAGAAATGGCATCCAAATTAGAAAAGAGGAAGTCAAATTGTATCTGCTGATGATATGATCACATACCTAGAAAACCCTAAGGATCTTCCAAAAGACTCTGAGACTTGATAAATGAATTTGGCAAAGTCTCAGGTTATAAAAATCAATGTACAAAAATCAATAGCACTTCTATATACAAACAATGACTAAATCAAGAAACTTAATCAAGAACTTAATCCCATTTACAACAGCTGCAATAAGATAAAATAAAATAAAATATCTAGGAATAGATTTAACCAAGGAGGTGAAAGATCCCTACAACGAGAACTATAAAACACTAATAAAAAAAATTGCAGATGACACAAACAGAACAATATCCCATGTTCATGGATTGAAAGAATCGATATGATATTGTTAAAATGACCATACTACCCAAAGCAATCTACAGATTTAATGCAATGCGCATCAAATACCAAATCGTTTTTCACAGAATCAGAAAAAACAATCCTAAAATTCATATGGAACCAAAAAAGAGCCCGAATAGCCAAAGCAATCCTAAACAAAAAGAATAAAGCTGGAGGCATCACATTGCCTGACTTCAAATTATACAAGGCTACAGTAATAGCAGGGTACTGGTATAAAAATAGACACACAGATCAATGGAACAGAATAGAGAACACAGAAATAAAGTCACATATTTATAGCCAACTGATCTTTGACAAAGTTGACAAGAACATAACTGGGGAAAGGACAATCTTTTCAATAAATGGTGCTGGGGAAATTGGCTAGCCATATGCATAAGAATGAAACTGGATCCCTATTTCTCGCTATATAAAAAATAAATTAATCCAAGATGGGTTAAAAACTTAAATTTAAGACCTGAAACAATAAAAATGACAGAATAAAACTCTTCTGGACATTGGCCTAGGCAAAGAATTTATGACTAAGACCCCCAAAGCAATTAAAAACAAAAACAAATTGGACTTACTTAAACTAAAAAGCTTCTGTATGGCAAAAAAAAAAATTGTCAAAAGAATAGACAATCTACAGCATGGGAGAAAATATTTGCAAACTATGTGTCTGACAAAGGACTAATATCCAGAATCTACAAGGAATTCAACCAAGTCAGCAAGAAGAAAACAAATCCCCTTAAAAAGGGAGCAAATGACATGAACAGGCATTTTACAAAAGAAGATACACAATCTCAACATCACTAATCATCAGGGAAATGAAAATTAAAACCACAATGAGATACCATCTTACTCCAATTAGAATGGCTATAATTAAAAAGTCAAAAAACAATAGAGGCTGGCACAGATGCAGTGAAAAGAGAACAATTACATACTGTTGGTGGGAATGTAAATTAGTACAAACTCTATGGAGATCAATATGGAGATTTCTCAAAGAACTAAAAATAGACCTACCATTTGATCCTGCAATCCCACTACTAGGTATCTAGACCGAGGAAAAGAAATCATTGTATCAAAAAATACCTGTATTTATATGTTTATCACAGCACAACTCACAATCACAAAGATATGGAATCAGCCTAAATGCCTATCAAGTGATGAGTGGATTAAGAAGATGTGATATATATATTCACCGTGGAGTACTACTTAGTGATAAGAAAGAATAAAATAATGGTTTTTGGACCAACTTGGATGGAATTGCAGGCCATTATCCTAAGTGAAGTAACTCAGAACACAAATATAAATGCTGCATGTTCTTACTTGTAAGTAGGAGCTAAACTATGCCTACACAAGGGCACACAGAGTGGTATAATGAACACTGAAGATTCACAAGTGAGGAGCGGGGTACCTGTGGGGTACAACGTACACTACTTGGCTGATAGGTACACCAAAAGCCCAGATTCCACCACTATACAATACATACATGTAATGAATTTCATCAGCTTGGACCCCCTAAATTTATTAAAATAAAAAAGACGATTTTTAAAAAAATAAATAAAACATCTCCCAAAACCTCAAGAGATCTATTGTACATCATGGTGATTATAGTTAAAAATAATGTGCTGTATTCTTGAAAATTGCTGAGAGTGTAGATTTTAATTGTTCTCACCACAAAAGATGATGAGTTAATACATATGTTAATTAGCTAGATTTAGCCATTTCAAAATATATACATATTTCAAAACATGTTGTACACAATAAATACATACAACTTTTATTTGTCAATTAAAAATAATGTGTTTAAATGCTTTTAAAAAGAAAGAGAAACAAATCTACCTGTTAGTCAAATTCTTTGGAGGAAAGGATTCTAAATATTTGAAATACAGATAAAGGAGAAAAAACAGAAATACACGGTAGCAAAAGTAGACAAGTTACTGATATCTCTGTGAAGACACATTATCCTCCAGTCATTCCTTTTTCATAAACAAAGTGGCAGAGTAATACTGAATTTGGTTAGGCCTACCTAGTTCAGCTGCATCAATATTTTAATGTTTCTTTAGATTGACCATAAATTTTCTCTCATTTTTCAGACTTACTGCCATCTTTGACCATTTCTAAATACTTGTGAACAATGATCCATTTTGCTAAAAGCTTCTATTCTGGACCAAAAAAAAGCAGTTAGACTAATTCGAATTACAGAAAGAAAACTGTGGCCCTCAAAATTAAGAGAGTTATCTAAGCTCATGCATAGCTAATAGGAGGCAGAGCCATAAATCCAGGTCTCCTCACCCCTCTATTGAGGAAGATATGTCAAAACAGGAAAGCAGCACAACTTCAGTCATGTTCCCTGGTCAGTAATGCCACAAGCAAAGTCCCTCTTGCTCCCTCTGTTGAACTGGTCAACCTCATTCACAGTCAACTAAGTGAATAATAATGTATAGTGCTTTACTTACACTAGGTATAATGGAAGATGGGCTCTTTCCAATTGCCAGAACTATATGCAGGCTCACTTGAGTTACTTTGCAAAGAAAATTGAGTGCAAGAATATGTGGGGACGTATGAAAGTCCACAATCAGGTTTCATTGGGAAATGGAACACTGGTCAGGATAAAATAAAATTGGTATCCCAATAGGAACTCTAGTTGATCACTGTCAAAATTCAGCTTCCCAATTCTGCCTCTACTATGATTGTAGGTATGTTTTACTCTCCATAATGACTGTGTTGTCTACTACATGGCTCCTACTGTCACAGCTTCTGCTTACTGCATTCTCTCCCATCTTACGTACAAATTCCCTAAGAAAGAGGTTAAGACTGATTTCATTCATCATTTTGTAATGCACAGCTACAGGACAGACTTCTTGGACCAGGCCAATTTATCAGCCACTGGCCTACTTATACATCACTGATGCCAATGTCTGGTCCAAGTAATTGCAGCAAATTACAGTGGACTCACGGCAAAAAGTATAACAACTGATACAAGCCCTTCCCGCTGCATTTTTCAGAAATGGGATGTGGTTGTAGCTCATACTCAGAGAAATATGTGTGCCCATATACATTTGGATTATAAATCAAAATATCCTTAGGTAAATTCAGACTTTAAAGTTGGCCTACCCTCTCCAGAGCGTAGTCAGTCACACACTGTCACCCCCTACACATATGCAGGTATCAAACAGTAACATCATTTCACATTACCATCCATAATTTCTGCTCTTTAGTACAGAAAATTTGGTAGCCTCTCTCCCATCAAAATCTTTTCTCTGAATTGAGATTCTCCTTTGACCCTGTATTTATCCCATATTTATCCTAAAATGAAGTCTGACACATGAATTAAATCAGACAAAACTATCCAGATATAAGATAATAGTTTCCTATTATAGAAGAATAATTACCCTAACTGGAACACTCAAACATTTTCTAGTAGAAACACAGGTAATTTTAATGATCATCATTTATTTATTTATTTTTTTCACTCTGTTGCCCGGGCTAGAATGAGTGCCGTGGCGTCAGCCTAGCTCACAGGAACCTCAAACTCCTGGGCTCAAGCGATCCTATTGCCTCAGCCTCCCGAGCAGCTGGGACTACCGTCATAAGCCACCATGCCCAGCTAATTTTTTCTATATATTTTTAGTTGTCCAGATAATTTCTATTTTTTTTAGTAGAGACAGGGTCTCGCTCTTGCTCAGGCTGGTCTCGAATTCTTGATCTCAAACAATCCGCCCGCCTCGGCCTCCCAGAGTGCTAGGATTACAGGCGTGAGCCACTGCGCGAGGCCATCATTTATTAATTATTTACCATGTCAGGCACTGAGCTAAGCACCTGACAGGAAATATTAAAAATTAGCAAACTAAGGCCTGGAAAGGTTAAGTTCTTATCCAAGGTCACATCTAATAAGTAACACAGCTGAAATTCAAATCCTATCTACATGATGCCAAAGCCCATGTTTTTAACAATCATTCCCTACTGTAAATGAAGGCCAAGTAGAATCACCAACAGGATTTTATAACATTAGTCCTACCTCCCTGCTCCCCAAAAAATCCTCCTCCATACTCTAGTGCAATGCTTTCCAAACACTGTTCAGTGAGATATCATACAGTAAAAAAAACCCTATGACCAAATAAGTATTGGAAATGTTACATTAAAAAGAGCTCATCAGGCCGGGCACGGTGGCTCACGTCTGTAATCCTAGCTCTCCGGGAGGCTGAGGCAGAAGGATCGCTTGAGCCCAGGAGTGTGAGGTTGTTGTGAGCTAGGCGGACGCCACGGCACTCACTCTAGCCCGGGGGAAAAAAAGAGTGAGACTTTGTCTCAAAAAAAAAAAAAAGAGCTCATCAAACTTCCATATTGCAGGGTAACTCAGAATTTTTAATATGCCAATCCACACTGAATCTTCAAGAAGTAAATATATTAAGCAGTTTCTCTTAATTATTTAGCCAAAGTTACCACTGTTCACAGGGCATTGCCTAGAATTGTTCTCTGGAATGCACCTTAGAAAATGCTTATCTAGTAAAAAATTTAACATGACCATCTTTTTTTCTTTTATAATTTCACCTAAACTAGGTCAGTTAGTTATCAGTAAATCTTATGAAATCTGCTGACCCATACATGACTTCTAGATGAACATGTCATAGCCATGCTAAGGGTCAGTGGCCATGTTTTGGATCATGTAACTTCACCCCTGTTCGGAGATGACTGGACAGAATAGGCACCAAAAGGAAAGCCCAGTCACTTAGTAGTCTGCTTCAAAAAGATTAGTTGGGCCAAGAAGATTTATCTCAGAAAATGGGAAACAATGAAGCAGAGGGACCAGAAGAGCCACACTGTGACAGTAGGACAGCAAGCAGAAATTACAAAGGAATTGGAAGTTACTAATGAGCAAAGGAACAGAACAAAGCCAGCAGAAAAAAAGGGGGACAGGGACCAGAGAAGGCATACAGAAATAAGCAAGACAAAGACTATGTGCCCACACATGGGGCTAGTTCTAGTTCCTGTGAACCTAGTCCTTGGATTTCTATGACATCTTTGTTGTACTCATATTATGTACCCCTTTTGACTGAACTTAAGAAGCTCTCTTTTTCTTGCAACCAACTCTATTTAAATTCAAACAAGGAAAGTTTGATTTCACTGATAAGAAACCATACAGGTCAGGTGTTAAAGAGTATAGACTGTAGAGTTAGAACTCTTGTGAGTAAATCGCAGATCCTTTACTGTAAGATGCAAAATTGTGAGCAAGTTACCTAAAACCTCCAACTCCCACATGTAAAATGGGAATAATGAAAGTATCTCCACCTCAGTAAAGCTACAGGATTGAGATGTTTATAAAGTATTTTGTACACAGAAAGCACTAAAAAAAAGTTAGCTATTATTACTATTAATTTGCATGAATTTCTTTTCTCTCACTCAACATCAAAGCCTTGTCCTTAGAACATAACTAAGAAAAAAGAAAAAAAAATCTTATTTCTAGATGCAAAAATCTGTTAAATATTGCTTTTCAAAAATTTATTAATATGTTGTAGCCACAATATCTTAACTCTAGGGAATTTCTCACCCTTCATACTTTTTGCAGAACTAATAATATCAAATACTCTGAAAATATCTTTGATCTTAATGAAATTATTTTTTCCACAACAGGGTAAAAATGAGATCCTAAAACCTAACTACTAAAGGACAACAAAATAAATCTATTTTATAAAATAATAAATTATTTTTTGTATTCTAAGATTATTATATTTGGAATGAATATGCAGGCCTACTTTAACAAGAAATACAAAAGGAAAAAATACATAGTAGCTTCTATTGATGCCTTTTAATAACAAACAATTTCAAATCCAAAGACAAGTGATCTCATTACCATTTACTACCTGTTTTTAGCCTAATGCCTGATTCATATTAAATTCATTCCATATATTCAAATAGTTACTTACTTGCTAGGAATAATTTATGGTTATTTTAAGAAATTTATCTACATCATTCTCTTCCGGTTTGGATAATCTGGGTTCTCCTGCCTGATAGCAAAAAAGGTAGTTATAGATCAACTTTAAAAAGTATATCAAAATTTTAAAAGGCTACAATGATTTTTTTTTATTAATTTGCTCTACCACCCACAATGTGTTAATAAAATTTAAAGTTTGTATTTTTATTTCAATAATTCATCTTTCATAAGTAATTGAGTTTATGTCCATTAAAGACAGAACTGGTAGGAAAAAACTGCCAATATTTGAACACTGTTACATATAAAATAACTCAGCAATAAACTGATTATCCAATTTTAAAATCAGCAAATGATATGAACAAGACACTTCAACAAAAGGCACAAGAAAAAAATGATCAGCCTCGTTAATCATCAGAGAGATCTAGAAATTAAAAGTGCAATGAGAGCCAAGGTGTAATGGCTCACGCCTGTAATCCCAACTACTGGGGAGGCTGAGGTGGGAGAATCACTTGAGCCCAGGAGTTTGAGATCAGCCTGCGCAACACAGTGAGACCCTGTCGCTTAAACAATTTTAAAAATTACCTGGGCACAGTAATGCATGCCTTCAGTCCCAGCTACTGGGGAGGCTAACAAGGGAGGATCACTTGAGGCTAGGAGTTCGAGGTTGCAGTGAGCTATGATCAAGCCACTGCACTTCAGTGCAACAGAGCAACAGAGCAAAAAAAAAGGTACAATCTGAGAATGGTTAAAATTAAAAAGACTGACAATGCCAAATACTGACAAAATTATAGAGTAACCATAATCTTATACATTGTCAATGAGGACGTAAAATGGTATATAATCATTTTGGGAAAAAACGTAGCAGTTTCTTATAAAACTAAACATACACCCACCTATAACCCAGAAATTCAATTGCTAGGCATTTACCCAAGAGAAATGAAAAAAATACTTTCACAAAAACACTCATAATAATATTCATAGCAGTTTTATTCATTATAGCCAAACACTGGAAACAGTCCAGGTGCCCATTAATCGACTGAATAAGCAAACTGTTGTTCACTCACACAATGGAATACCATTCAGCAAAAAAAAAGGAACAAACTTCTGATAGACATAATTATGTGGATTCATCTCAAAAACATGCTGAAAGAGGCCTTACATAAAGGAATATATGCTACATTATTCCATTTATATGATGTTCTAGAATATCCAAAATTCATGGATGGCAGACAAAAAAATCAGAACAGTGACTGCCTCTGGGAAGATGGGGGCAGGAACTCACTGGGAAGGGGCATAAGCAAACATTTTGGGATAACAGTAATGTACTCTATCTTGATAAAAGGTTGGGTTACAAAGATGCGTAAAATTCTAGGAACGTAAACTTACAATTTGTGTATGTTATTATGTGTGAATTTTACATCAAAAGAAACAAATGTCAAAAAAATTGCATTATAGTTAATGATATGCATGCCAAATTAGTTTGGGGCAAGATACTGGTATCAATAATCTACTTAGAAATGTTGTCAAAAAAAAAAAAGATAGATTAATGGATGACAGAAGAATGAACAGATGGATTAATATGTGATAAAACAGATTAGTAAAATGTTAATTTTACAATGTAGGTAGTAGGCATACAGGTGTTCAGTATGAACCCTTTCAACTTTGCTGCAGGTTTGAAAAGTTTCATAATCAAATGTAGGAAAAAAAAATTCACCCAATCCTTCAAGGTTCAACTCAAAATCAACTATTTCCATGAGCCCTTTCCTGTCACCCTCAGCCTTCTGAATCCTAGTCTTTATAGCACTCATCTGGCAATTTTAAAATCATTATCTTTTCAAATACATCTTATATTTACAAATAGACTATAAGCCTCTTGGGAGCTGCTCTCTGATGCAGGGGTAGACAAGAGTTTAGTGACCCTTTGATTATGCTTTCTACGTAACTATAACTTCTTTTATGGGTCATAATTTCTAAAATACAACTGTCGGTCAACTAAAATATAAATACATACATGTACATGCATACATACACATACATATATACTGAAAACTAAAAACTTTTTTTTTTTTTTTTTTGAGACAGAGTCTCACTCTTTTGCCCGGGCTAGAGTGAGTGCCGTGGCGTCAGCCTAGCTCACAGGAACCTCAAACTTCTGGGCTCAAGCGATCCTCCTGCCTCAGCCTCCCGAGTAGCTGGGACTACAGGTATGCGCCACCATGCCCGGCTAATTTTTTATATATATTTTTAGTTGTCCAATTAATTTCTTTCTATTTTTAGTAGAGACAGGATCTCGCTCTTGCTCAGGCTGGTCTGGAACTCCTGAGCTCAAACAATCCGCCCGCCTTGGCCTCCCAGAGAGCTAGGATTACAGGCGTGAGCCACCGCATCCGGCCTGAAAACTAAAAACTTTTAACCAAGTACCCTTGATTTTTTTTTTTGAGTACCTGATTATTGAAATACCCTATACCTACGGAATTCAACTGCTAAATTCACCTGTGCAAATAGAATGGGTTGATGCTTTCTCAAAATATTCTGTGAAAAGCTATGATGCCAGAGGTCTCAGATTCTTTACACGAAGATAAAGGGATCCTTAAGGAGTCTATAATTTTACTACCATATAAAATGGAAAAAATTCATGTAAAAGGTAATGACATTCTTTAAAATTGATCAACACTTTCTCATTTTCCAATACAACACTTAACCCTAAGAAGTTTTACTATTTTCCTGTTTCAAAAATTATATATAATACACATTTAGAATCTTAAAATATCCTGCCTCTTTATAGATACCTTCTTTCTACAACTGTTGAAGGTCAATTAATAAGTCATTTAAGAATCTTCTGTTATCCTTTAACTTAAAAATATCAGCATAATAAATCAACATTTAAGGACAAAGGAAAATAAGTACATTATCATTCATATTTTATATTTTATAGTGGTTTTAATAGTATAATAATTGTTCATTTTTATCCCCAAAAGAAAAATCATGAAGCTAGAAGTATCACATATAGCAAATACTCACACAAGTTTTTTTTTAACTTAACGTGAATTATCATAACACTATTCTGGAAGAAACTACACTTCACTTTCTGTTTAGAAGGGTTGCCCTCACGTCCATGTATGAATGACCAAGGGAATGAATTATTATATTCTTAAAACATTAATAATAACTATGATTAATTCAAACTACAGCAATATTAATTACCAGTATCAAGAGAAATGCAGTAACTTCTACTAGAATAAACTATGGCCTTTAAATAAGCAGGAGACCCTTACTAGTAATTTCTTATGTAAAGCTGAATAAGTACCTAATTAAGTGTTACATTCCTCATTTATAAAGTGAAGGGTTTATACAAAACTTCTATGGTGTACTTAAGGATATAAACAATGGATCGTATTAGAGAATATTCAACTCCATTTACAAAGAAGAATATAGCATATCAAATGGAAAATTTATCCTGGCTGAAATAAAAACCTCTGGAAAACATTAAATATATTTCAAAATCCATATAGGAAAAGCAAGGGAATACTTGAACAGTCTAAGTTATACTCTTAAAAAGCAAAAAAGTATTTAATATCCCAAAATCATATAATTCAAGCATTATTTGAGAAAATAATATCCAAACAGGTCTTAAAACAATCTGATAACTACAAAAGTATTATTTATAAAGATAATATAAAAAAATAAGAACTACAAGAAAATTCAAGGTGCTTATATGAATGTGCTCCCATCTTAGGTAAAAGCCTATTAAGGGACATTTGTCAACAGCAGGCAGCTTGGAGATCTCAAAGTTTTACATAGTCAAAGTCCAAGATAGTTCTATTGCCAAACTGCCCTCTTTGTATCTCCTGAGTATTCCTTATAATGGAGGAAGAATGGTCAGCAACATAATCTTCCTCCCTCTCCCACTGGTAACTTATACAGGGACACTTAGTCACCTTCTTCTCTAATAATCAAAATACTTCAGGGAAATTAAACTCAGCTTCTCATCAGGAAAAAAAAAAGTTGAGAATAATTGATATAGTGGTCATAATAAAGATGCCAGCTATTTATACTAAAACTTCTCTTTTTTAGGGAAGATGATATAGGAAGATACATGCTTGAAAAGAAAATGGCAGCCAGAGAAGGATGGCATCTAGGCTGCCATCCCACCTTAGTAATTGTTCACTCAGTATTCATTCAACACATATTTATTATCTTTTATGTGCTTGGTATTTTACTAGGCACCAGCAATATAAAAATGAACAGAACATAGTTCCTGTCTTTAAAAGCTCATGGTCAAGTACAAAAGTCAGCCAGGGGGGGAAAAAATCTATCTATTTTTTAAACATGTCAATTAATATAGCCAATTAATATTAAAACATCTAGAGAAGTCAATGAAAATCACACCCAGCTGAAATTTTGTGAAGCATGCCTAAATATCATATATGTATATGAAAAACATATATGCACACATGTAAAAATAATAGCTGCCATTTTTTTAGTGCTTTTTCTGCTAGGCAGAAGACCTTGCTTAAGAGTTCGTTTAATCCTCATAACAATCTCAGGAGGCAGGTACTACTGTTACTATTATCTCAGGCTTACAGAGGATAAACTGAGCTTAGCAGTTCAGTGATTTGCCCACAGTCATTCTCTAGTGCGTAGTTAAGCAGAAACTTAAACTCAGATTGTCTGACACAAGAATTTATGATACTTATGACCAACCAATTAGCTATATTACCTCTTACAAACCCTCAATGCAGAGGTATAGAACAGGAGAGGACACTACTTGTACAATAAGACACCTCTCAGGCAAGTATAGAGCACTGAGTTTGAAAAGGACTAGGAGACACTGAAATGATGTGGCCCTTTAAAAGGAAGTAGGTAATCCCTTCTTCCCTACTTCATTCTCCTATATAGATATGATAGAGCTAAGATGTTAAGTATAAAGCTGGAAGCAGCCTGGGTCCAGATGTCCATACAAATCCCAAACTGTCTACATCCAGACTTTAACATAAGAGAGAAATAAATATCTTTATTGTTTAAGATGCTTATGTTAGGTCTCTATCACTGGCAGCCAAACCTGTCTCCTAACAGCACTCTCTATAGTAATCCAAGTAAAGAACTGATAAGGCCTGAACTATGCTAGTGACTATGAAAACAGAGAGAAAAAAAGAAATGTGAGAAAAATTTAAGAAGAAAAATAAAACATTTTAAAGTGAAATTAAGAAAGAAAGGAAAGAGTGTGGCAAATTTCTGATTTGAATGAATGGCCAAGTGGAAGAGGTTCGAAAGAGCATGTTTGCTTGAACATGCTGAATTTTCAAATTTTATGACATATTTAGGTGATCTTTTTTCTGCAGGCAGTTCCATGTCTTAGCCCCTACCTACATATCCTTGCTCGTGTCTTACAGCTGTCCAAAACCACAATTGTTACAAATTTAGCAGATTTAATACTAATATGGATGTAAGCCTTTTAAAAGAATTTTTCATTTCTCTGCTAATGAAGGTGACTAAGCCTAGCAAAATTAAACTCCTTAAGGACATTCCTTAAGAATCATCCCCCCATCACTCAAAAGATACTTGACTGAATGGCTAAAAGAAAGTCATCTGGCACTCCATTTATAAAAGGCTGCTAACTCTTCTTTAAAGAAGAGTCTAGCTTTCTCCTAAATGCGCTACTTCTATTTAATCTAACTGATAAGAGGGCACATTCAGTATCTGACTTGCATCATGCCTGGCACATAGTAGTCAATAAAATTTCTCAAACAACTAACTAAATAATATACTTATCTGGGGATTCTCCAATTTCAACAGAGGCTTTGTGCACAGTATAAGAGCATGAGCCTCTAATTTAAAAAAAAAAAAAATTGATTCAGTTACTGATATCCCCAGTACCAGCTGTATAACCTTGAGCAAATTACTTAATGTCTCCAAGTCTCAGTAATTTCATATACTTTATCAGGTTGTTGTGGGAAATTAATGAAATTAGACAAAGGCTGGCACATAGCAGCCATTATTAATAGGAATTATGTGTTCCATCTTTAGCATAATTTAAAAAAGGCCAGAGACTATTATCATAAAATCTTCTCCTTATTCGTATTGTGATAACTTTATCAGGTGCTATACTCTCTTCGAATTTTCTTCATTCTTCTAAAACCAAACTCCTCAAACGTACATTCTGAATAGTAGCAACGAAAAGGAATTTGAGGTGGAAAGGAAGAAAGAAGTAATGCAGTTTTTTGATAATACAGTTAATTTGTACTTTCGAGAATCTTTAGTTTTTCATTATCCTAAATGAATCTTTATTCTGTTGTCCCCTCTCATTTCCTTCCTTCTTTTAAAAAAGGGAGTTTTATTAACTCTGATCTGGTATGGATTTTGGTTTACTCAGGCTAAAATTATTTGGTAAAACATTTGTCTCAAAAGGAAAACAAGTAACATTCTTTTCAAATTCCCCAGAAGATCGCGTGGGACAATTACATAAAACATTTGTAAAATTCACCCCAATCACAACTGCTACTTTCCATTGCAAATTAATTTTCATACAATTATTTTCCAAGTTTTTTCTGACACTTGCTTTCTCTCTCTGAATATTACTACAGTTAGCTTAAGCTGGGAAAAATGAAGGACATATTTGTATCTAGAACCATATGTCATTAACTATAAACAGATTTTTTTCACATAAAAACTTGCCCCAAAACTAGTTATTTCTTTAAACAAGAATCTTCCATTTCAAGTTCTTAAATCTCTATTTTAAACTAAGTATTAGGATAGAATATTTGCTTGAAGAAGAAAATAAATTGGCCAAGTTTCCAAACAACTTAATTGTTTTCTTCAAATCATGGTACTAGTTAACATTGAAAATTAATAAAGTACCCAAAAAGCTATAATGGATCAAGGGAAAAAAATGAGATTTACAGAATGATCTCATCAGTGGAAAATGTGCCTTTCCAGGGAAGATTCTCCTCAGTCTGCTAGGGACATCCTTGAAAAAAAAACCTTTCAACTGTCCACTCAAGAAATAATCACTAAATAATTGCTTACCTCCCATTATATAAAGTATTCTGCTAAAATAATAGTTGTATCTCTGCTGAAAAGACTTTTTTTTCAGTTTCAAGAGTTTCTCCCAGAAAACGGGGTACATTTGGAGCATGCCCTCAAGGAACTCTTTCGGTCTGGACAAATTAGACAAATACAAAAGGAAAGATCTTGGAATTTTCAGAAGTCAGATTTCTGATTTCAAACATTCTCAGGGCAAAATAAACAGCAAAGACAAGCAGCAATTTGTAATATTTAAGAGACATACGTTGGGCCGGGTGCGGTGGCTCACACCTGTAATCCTAGCACTCTGGGAGGCCGAGGCGGTGGATCGCTCAAGGTCAGGAGTTCGAGACCAGCCTGAGCAAGAGCGAGACCCCCGTCTCTATTAAAAGTACAAAGAGATTATCTGGACAACTAAAAATATATATAGAAAAAATTAGCTAGGCACGGTGACGCATGCCTGTAGTCCCAGCTACTCGGGAGGCTGAGGCAGGAGGATCACTTTGAGCCCAGGAGTTTGAGGTTGCTGTGAGCTAGGCTGACGCCACGGCACTCTAGCCCAGGCAACAGAGCCAGACTCTGTCTCAAAAAAAAAAAAAAAAGAGACATACTTTGAAGTAGGTATAAGGTCTGATCTCTCTAAACCAGCATCTCAGAATCTTCATCTTTATGAAGCTATGCAGTTTCCTTTGTTGTTACTTAAGCAATAACTCTTGTTAAGTGATTTTTTTCTAATTAAAATCCCCCTGAAGGAAAGGGGTATACTTCCATACTGCTAATGAGAGTATAAATCAACATACATTTCTGAAAAACATTTTAGCAATACACCTCAAAACTATTAAAAATGTTCTTTTGGCTTTCAAAAACAGCTGGAACACTATAATCAACAATAAGTTAGGGTATACTTTAAAATAACTATTAATAAAACAGTGGAATTGGTATGTTCCTACCACAAAGAACTGTTAAATGCCTGAGGTGACAGATACCCCAATTACCCTGATTTAATTAATTCACACTATATACCTGTATCAAAACATCACATGTACCCTATAAAAATATATGATTATGTACCCATAATTAAAAATTAAAAGATAAATAAAAAAACAGCTGGAACCAGAAGTTTAAATGATATTTCCAAGTCTCTCTCTTCTCATTTTTTAGCTATCCTTACCTCAGCTTATGTTCAACGTTCAGACAGAGTCTCTAAACAAAGCAAGGAAAACATACATTGGCAGCCTCAATTTAGTCATGGTATCTTACCTTAGTCATCTTAATGGAAAAAAGGCTTTCTTGTTTGTTCCAAAAGAAAAAATCCAGGCTCTAATTGGCCCAGGTTAAAATAGAGGGTAGGGTAACGAGGACTGAAATTTTCCCTGGGACCACAATGAACAGAAAACATGGTTCTCAAAGGAAGGGACACTGGGCAGAAAATTAACAAATGTCCATATAAACATACATACCCTTTGACCCAGCAGTTCCCACTTCTAGGGATTAAAACTTATACTATAACTGTGTGCCATATACTGTTTTAAACACTTTACATAAAATAACTCATTTAATCTTCATAACAATTCCATGAAGTATTAATAGATACCACTATTTACTATTATCCCATTTTATAGATGCAGAAACTGAGAAAGAAAAATTAAATAACTTTTCTAAAGCCAGAACTACAAAGAGGCAAAACCAGGAATCAAAGCCAGACTATCTGGCTCCGCCCCACACTTTTAACCTTACTACTACTAAATTTTACTGCCTCTCTCTTTATCTAGTTATCCCAAGAAATTAAAGATGAATGTAAAAATTTAGCTAGAACAATTTTCACAGCACTATTTACAACTGCAAAAATTTGGAAATAACCAAATTGTCTAATCATAAGAGATTCATTGATAAAGTTATTATTACATTAAATTATATATTAAAACAATTACACTGTTTAGCTAATAAAAATCAATATTATATTTTATACATACAAAGTTGATCCTTGAACAATGTGGGGGTTAGGGGTACAGACCCACCAGTCAAAAATCCATGTGTAACTTTTGACTCCCCAATAGCCTACTATTAACCAGAACCCTTACCAATAACAGTAGATTAACACATATTTTGTATGTTATCTGTATTTTATACTGTATTCTCACAATAAAGTAAGCTAGAGAAAAGAAAATGTTATTAAGAAAATCATAAGAAAAAGAAAATATATTTACTATTCATTAAGTGGAAGTAGATCATCATAAAGATCTTCATCCTTATCATCTTCATGTTAAGTAGTTTGAGGAGAAGTAGGAAGAGGACAGGTTGGTCTTACTGTCTCAGGGGTGGCAGAAACAGAAGAAAATTCACATGTAAGTGGACCTATGCAGTTCAAACCCACGTTGTTCAAGGGTCAACTGTACACAGAATATGAAAACCACCAATAATATATAGCTAAATTTTTAAAAAATTGTATAAAGAGAAGATATGAACTTGTTTTTTTAACAGGTAAAATAGTACGAATGATATATATATATGTGTGTGTATATGGATACACACAAAAATCTCTGGAAAGATACGTTAAAATGTCAGCAATGTACCACTTCGTACCCCTTGGAGTGGCTATGATCAAAAAAGAGAATAACGAGGGAGTAGCAATTGCAAAATCAATGAGAGCAATCTTGATTCCTTAGGAGAATGACAAGTAGTTCACCACAGGTTTACTCATTTGCCAATTATCAGCTACTCACACAACTTCCTTAAGTCTTGCAACAATTTTTTCAATAACTTCAAACCTCATGACCCACAAGCACAAAAACAACCTGTGGCAAACATGGTGATGTCACCATACCATTTCTTTAAAATTATTCATTAAAAATAAACAATCCCTACAGTGAGCTTCTATGTAATATCTAGATAGAAGAAAAGACTGTTTTGTTTTGGTTTTTGAATTTGATGCATTGGTAACTAATTGTTCTGTTTAATCATTAGCAGAAAAAAACAGACCTATTATACATAAGGGAATAAAATGAAAGGAATAGGACAGCTTTCAGAAATCATTACTTCAACTTAATTGTACACATTAAATAAGTTTAGGATCTACATGTTTTCAGACTGAAACTACTGTTTTTTAAAAATTGCTTCAACATTCATGCTTATTGAGTAATAAAAATGGTATCATTATTTGTCCAGATTAAAATAAAACAGGAAATATATCTATTAAAAATAAATGAGTACATACTTCTACAAAATTTATTTTTCTTTTTAAAGACACAGAAAAATGTGATGCTTATTTAGCTGTGCTTTGATTTGTACATGAATGTTATGACCATGTTTCTAGGTAACATCAAAGTTTTGTCAATGCTGGGACCATGGATGGCAAACAGGTACAAAAACAAAGATGTCCCTTTCCATAGTGTGTATGTGTGTATCTCTTCTTCTCGTGCTGAATTCAATATGGCAGACCAGTTGGTGCTAGAGTTTAAAGCTCTGGGTAAGAAATGGAATATCTTCTGAAGCATAGTCCTGGTATCAATCATCCAGAAAAGAATAGCTCTTTGGGCAGAAAACTAGAATCAAGAAAGTGGACTTTAGATAGACCTGACAGGAATGGACTGTCTGTGTGGCCCCCATTAAGGGCCTAGACTTAAGGAGACATGTTGAGAGGAAAGATAACCTTCATCCATATGATGGCAGACCAGAAACTAGGCAGGATGGTATCCCTTTAGGAGACCACATACTGAAAAGGAGTAAACTTTACCTTGCAAACCAGACAACTAACTTTAAAATTACTCTCTGGTTTCACTGCCTTTTTGTTCTTAGGCTTTAGAAAAGTTTCACTTCAATGTTGCAGCTGTGCCTCACCAAATGAAGGGATAAATGATTTGGTGGTGGGAGTCACTTGGGCCAGGATGTTAAGAAAAAGTGGCACTCCATGAGATCACTGGAGAAACAGAAAAACTGGAGTTTTGAATTCAAGCCAATCCTTTCCATGTGGAAATTTCTTTTCATTGCCAACCTTGGAGACCTGGGGTTTCATTTTATCAGGAGAACTACGCAGTTTCTGTACAGGTACTTAGAACCAAATTCACTGTGAAAAGGTCTGAAGATATAGGTACTATAGTCAAGAGTCAGCAAGTTTCTGTGATGTTTAAAATGTTTATAACAAGTATGTATTACTATAGTAAGTAAAAAAACAGTTTCGAATAGACAGGTCAGTAGAAGCAACATGCAGATCAATGTGCGGGAACACATGCCAGGAATGTGCAACAGAACCACTGCAGTTATGAGTCAACACTGGGTAGAAATATAGATGAGCGGAATTTCTAAATCACACGGACACACAATTCAAGAGGCGTGCAGAAAGGATCAGTCAGAAACCAAGTCTAAAAGCAGGTAAAGTCAAGACGTGAGTAAAACAAAACATGGTTTGCAGAGAAAGGAGAGGGGGGGAGGGAGGGAGAAAGGGGAAGGAGGAGTAGAGAGAGGAGGGGGAGAGAAGGAGAAAGAAGGGGAGAGAGGGGGAGAGAGGGGAAAGGGGAGGGGGGGAGGGAGACACCCCTGACCATCAGTCTAAAATACCTGCTTCCTATGAAAGCACTTTTCTCAAGGTGTTGCCCCACTTGTGCTTGTAGTTATAAAAGCACGAGGCTTTTAAAATCTTTAGTAGTAATACCTTCGATTTCAAGACCAAAAAAGATATTTTATTCTCTGTTGGGGTATCTTGATGGGTAGGATGCCCACCTCCCCATGATTCCATACTTACACAATTTAAAACTAAAATATTTTAAGTTATTTGTTGGGTGAAATGAACATTGTTTTAATTTCCACGTTCTTCGTTTCTAAGGTAAAATATATACCTTACAAACCTAAAAATCACTTTTTACTTATGTGACTTTTCATTAACTTTTATCCTGTGGTTTAACAGTCTTTCATTTAAAAAAAAAAAAAAAAGGCTTCTAATCTTCCTTAGTTCCAAGGCTGCAATAGAATCTCAAAACAAAACAATCAATACACTAGAAAAGGTAAAACAAAAATTGTTTCTTGGGGTAATACTTTAACAATTCACTGTTTCGAAATAATATTTTAACACAAAATAAAATTCTGTAGGCTCTATTCATTTTAACTATATGTACCAGTGAAGGTCCACAAAGTAACTTCTTAAGTCAACATTCAAGAGTGTGGAAAACAATGTGATGTCTCTTTGCTGTCTCTGAATTTACATGATATTCATAATAGTACAGATAACAACGTACTTTAGGTTTCAAAACTTGAAAATTCTCTTCAACTTGAAAATTCTCTCAAGTTTTGATCATAGTCAAAATCAAAGTATTAAATTCAAGAAGCTTGAAAAGCAGCACTTTTTTCTGAGATTATAACCGATGATCTTTTAACAGTGTATACTCTTTTACTATCTACTGTTACTCTTTTTACTTGTATACTCTTTTACTGTCTACAAAGGACCTTGCTGATAAGGGGAAAAAATGTTTTTTACCATAATTAGTAGTCTGAACTTACTGTTATACCAAAAAACAGCATCCATGTTTTGCAACAGAAAAATATTTTCAAAAGCATTTTCAAAATTAGGTTCATGTTCCTGACTACCAAAGGTCTGTAGAAACATTTTTGAAGCTTCATCCTGTGTAACAGGCTTTGTTTTATTTGTATTGATTTTTTCATGGCTAGCTACCAAAATATTAAGAGTTTCAAATACAGAGAGGAAGTGCAGAAGGACAAGAAAAAACACAATGAAGAGTGACTGGCCTATGAAAATGGTTGAAAAAAATCTGTTTTAGTTGCTCTAATACAATTTTCATTTATTATTTATCAGTTCCCCTCTTCTGGTCCCAATATTCTAATCAAATTGAGGATCTACTCATGGTTTATCACTTCAGTGCCTTTGCCACTACTTCCTGTTCCCTCACCTGAAAATCCCTTCCATATTCCTTTCCCTCATTGTTTTCCACCCCTCAGTCCCTACAATGTATTTATAGAAAAAAGTTTTGATTTAAACTCAGAAAATTGGGTTCAAGTCCCATTTAATTCCATTTATGATCTGTGTAAACATGCGCAAATCATTAAGCCTTTATTCACCTTCAAGGATAAGTTGCTGTGTTACTATGAAGAGTGAATGAGTTACTGCGAAAACATTCCATTTCTTTTTAAATGAAGATTCGATCTGATAGTCTCTGCCTGTAAAGCAAGTACCTAAAGAAATAAATGTAGGCTGTGACACTAGATCCCTATACCAGCATAACAACATGGAGAGAAAGGGTGGCACTAGTAAGTTGAAGATAAAACAAAGAACATATACAAATATAAACCTTTTGAAAACCATGTGCAAGGCTGGGTGCAGTGGCTCATGCCTGTAATACCAGCAGCTGGGGAGGTCAAGGCAGGAGGATCGCTAGAGCCTAAGACTTAGAGATCAGCCTGGGCAATATCCAGACCCTGTCTCCACAAAAAATTTTTAAAAATTAGCCAGGTGTGGCTCGCTAATTGATTGACTGATTGATTGATCAATCAATCCATCCCAGACACTATTCTCTTATAATTCTGGAGGCTAGAAGTCTGAAATTAAGGTCCCAGGAGAGTCACACTCCCTGTGAAAACTCTGGGGAAGAAATCCTTCCTTGTCCTCTTTCAGCTTCTGGTGGCCCCAGGTGTTCTTTGATCTGTGGCAACATAACTCTCATCTCTTCCTCTCTTTTCACTTGGCCTCCTTCTCTGTTATTCTTTGTCCAAATCTCCCTCTCCTTTCTCCTATAGACACCAGTCATTGGATTTAGGGCCCACCCTAAATTCAGGGCAATTTCATCTCAAGATCCTTAACTAATTATATCTGTGAAGACCTTATTTCCAGATAAGGTCACATTTTGAGATTCTGATGGATATGAATTTTTGGAGGACACTGTTCATCCCACTACAAACAAAATGGTTCATGCAGTTTTTATAATAACAGCTGTTTGTAAATAATAGGAAATTTAGACAGAACAATCTAAATAGACTTAATTTTTAGAAAATAATTTTGTAATGGATGTATAAATTCCAAAGCCAAATATATTTTTAAGAAAATCATTCCCACAACCTTACAAATTAAAACAGTATCCACTCTAAATACTTGGGTGAATAACATGCTGTAAAAAATTCAGAATTCCTTGCAAGACACATATACATATAGCTTTGTACATAGTTTTATTTTTCTTTTTTGTTTAAGAGATGGGGTTTTGCTCTGTTGCCCAGGCTGGAGAGGTACAATGGTGTGATCATGGCTCACTGCAATCTCAAACTCCTGGGCTCAAGCAATCCTCCTGCTTCAGCCTCCCAAGTAGCTCAACCATGCCTAGCTAGATTTTTTGTTTTTTCTTTTTTGTAGAGATGTTGTGTTGCTATGTTGCCCAGGCTGGTCTTGAATTACTGGCCTCGAGCAATCCTTTCACCTCAGCCTCTCAAAGTGCTAGGATTACAGATGTGAACCACCGTGCCTGGCTATGTCTGTTGTTTTAAGCCACCAACTTTGACATAATTTGTTATGGCAGCCCCAAGAAATGTACAGAGTTAGAGAGCTAACCTGTAGCTGTTACACAATACAACACTAAGTACTAGTGTTAAGACATTTTAAAAAGTGAGAATTGGCCAGGTGAGATGGCTCACTCTGGTAATCCCAGCACTTGGGGAGGCCAAGGCTGGAGGATCAATTGAGGCCAGGAGTTTGAAACCAGCGTGGGCAACATAGCAATATGCCACCTCTACAAAAAAATTAAAAAATTAGCCAGGTGTGGTGGCGTGGTCCTAGCTATTCAGGAGAGTAAGGTGGGAGGATCACTCAAGCCCAGAAGTTTGAGGCTGCAGTGAACTATGATCACACCATTGTACTCCAGTCTGGTCAACAGAGCAAGACTCTGTCTCTAAAAAAAAACAAAAAGAAAAAGTGAGGTTAATTCTCTGATACTTCCCTATAATAGTGTTAATTTTCCCTTAAAACACAACTTTTTTCCTTTTCTCTTCTTAGTTAACAATCTCTTTGTTTCTACATTTCAGAATAATCAGTACCTGTAGAAATGTACACAATAAAAAATCTAAGCTGTTTGAAATTCATTTAAATTTAAGCAGTTATATGAACTATTTCCCTGTGCAAAATTATTTTTTCATTTTTTTAGGGAAAACAATGGAAACTTACAGATATAACAGAAAAAAAATTTTCTGAAAAATTCTATGATGAAGACATTGGTAAGTTATATTTTCCTTCACACTATAAATTTAAGAATTTTAAATGAACAACCCTTCATAAATAATTTTATAACCCAAAACATTGCTAGAGCTCAGCAATAACAAGGCATTAAATCTTGCAATATTTAATGATCTCAGTTTTGACCATGACAAATGTTTTTTTTTTTTTTGAGACAGAGTCTCACTCTCTTGCCTGGGCTAGAGTGCCGTGGCGTCAGCCTAGCTCACAGCAACCTCAAACTCCTGGGCTCAAGCGATCCTCCTGCCTCAGCCTCCCAAGTAGCTGGGACTACAGGCATGCACCACTAT
>CAUYSK010041686.1:0-19257 GCA_963575035.1 Avahi laniger | reverse complement strand
ACATTTTAACAATGTTGATTATGCCTACCCATGAGCATGGTATGGTTTTCCATCTGTTTATATCCTCTGCTATTTCCCTCCTCAGTGTTTCATAGTTCTCCCTGTAGAGGTCTTTTACCTCCTTAGTTAAATATATTTCTAGGTATTTTATTTTCTTTGTTGCTACTGTGAAGGGTATTGAGTCTTTGATTTGGTTCTCAGTTGACTGTTCTTAGGTACTGACTCATCATACAGGGTGTGGTTGATACTTTTGCCCTTATTAAAACAAAATGGTGACTTCAAAGCTAAACTATTTTAAAAACAAAGGACACCTTCTTAACAGACCATTCCAAAGGACACATTCTTAACAGACAGTCCACTAAGAGGACTCTTAGTTAAGTGATCCTTTTCTTTAAACTCTCTGAAACTATGTAAATAAAGTAATAATAGTAATAATATCTTACTAATTATTTAACACAGCAGCAATAATCAGCTTTTTCCCTAGAAAATGCTATTTCAAATAAACATCATAATTAGGTGCTGATGTCTTGGTGACCTCTCAATAAAAAGGGGCACTTGAACAGCCAATGACATAGTCCACACTGAATTAAGATCTTCTAAGACCTCCTCTCTATCAACTGTTCCTTCTTATGTTTAGCAGCTTAAAGTTACAGGCAGAATTTAATCATCAGAAAAGTGAGCTTCTAAGTCCATCCTATTATGCTTAGTATAATATCATAGTAAATTAACATTGTTTCAAGATCGCTAATTTTAAAATTTCTCTCTGTTGTTTCCAACAGAACTAAACAGCAAATTAACATAGTTTTACATATGAATTAAGATTTTTAAAACTTGGCTCATTAGATAAGTTCAAAATAATGTTTATTAACATTGGTTTTCTGTGTTTTGAAAAAGTCTTTGTAATTAGACAATAGTATATTAATGTCACTTATTTCTAACACAGTGACAAAATGTTCTATTGCTGAAACAGGTCTGTAGATTTTAAATTCTTATATACAACCCTAAATTGTGAAGTGTAGTATTTAAATTGTATACATGGCTGAAATAAGAAACAATATATAATTCCCAAAGTGACGAATATTGTTTTCCCTGAAAGTAATTTAAATCCTTTATTATACGTAACTTGTCAACATATGGACAACCAAATTCAAAGGCTTCTGGCTATGTGACAGGTGTATTCCCTGGAGAAAAAGATACCAAAAAAAAAAAAAAAAACACAAAAACACACAAATACAGCAAAAATAACAGATTCTCTTCTACCATTCAGTCAATTGATTCTTCCATTAGTTATAAACTAGCCAGCCTTAGCACTGCTGTTCTCTTTGTGTGACAAATTCAGTTATTATAAATCTGTCTTTATTAAAGGCAACTATGCAGCTGTGAAGAAAATTTGGCATCACGTTTATCCCTGAAGTCATGAATTCTGAAATTTTCTGCAAAATTTTATCATAAGCAACCTTAGATCAGAAGGAATCAAAAAGACTTAAAAAATAATAACAACAACACATAGCGTGCATCAGAGTCTGTGCTAAACTATATAGCTTACCTGCAAAAATGGCTTCTGGAACCCTCTTCCTCCAAACACAACTGCCAAAATACTCTCTCTGCATTGTTCATCCATGGCGATCTCCCATATGGTAAGAGTACTTCCTGTCCCTGTTGGAGTGGTTAGGGCCATGGAAACAGCACAGGTTTGGGAATCAGGGGGTATGAGGTTTGAATCACAGATCTAAGATGTATTTACAGGAAACCAGGAGGAATGTTAATAACCACTCTAAGACTCAGTTTCCTTTTCTGTACAAGGATGATAATGTCTAGTTGCAGAGCCCCAGGCACAAAATAGATAGGGTCCAAATAAATGGGCATTACTGTTATTACCATGGATTAGGACTATGTTTCATAGCTGTACCTCAGTGTTCTTCACCAACCCATCTGAATTTTGCTACATTACACAGAAGTGAGTCTCTTACTGTAGCACATGGCAGTGCCCAATCATTCCTCAGAGGCAATAATGACGTCTTCAATATCTGTATAATGCTGGCTATGAGCTAATGATATGTACAGAGAGATGACTAGGATCCTAAAAACTTCCAGTGGGAGTTTGCAGGAAAACTTTTTTCTCCTCTGATCTTATAGATCATTTGTATCTCCAAAAAAGGTGAAAATATTTCTACCAGTAGTTAAATTCTTAAACATATTTTGTCATTTTGAAGTTCTCGATTATATTCTCAATTCATTTAAAATTTTGTAAGAAGTTCTTTAATTTTTAACTCAAAATATGTGGTATCCATATAAAAATAAGCCTTTAAGATCATCATATATTCCTGCAACAAGTATTTATAGAATTCCTGATTATATACTAAGCACAAAAAATAAGCAACGCTAGTTATCAGATTCTGCAAATACAAGAGTGTATGAAACTGTTCCTGTAATGGATGGATATTACTTCAGGGTGGGGAAGAGGGACAAGGGAACTGTTTCATGTGTTACAAAGAATGTCTCATCCAGGCTGTGTTACTGCCTAATTGGAGGCTGGGTAAATTTGGGCACAGAGTTGGGGGCAGTCTTCCTAACAAGGAGGCTTTAACAGCATTTCTATCACTATAGCATTTATCTTACTATTAATAATAGGAAAAGAACACAGCTATGGAACAGTCAGACTAATGACAGAGCACTGTAGTCCTACACAGCAACACAAACATATTGCAGAGCTCACAGCAAAGAAGCAAGGCCTTTTCTAAGCATCAATTAACATATTGCATTTCAGCAAGTGCATAAGCAAAGTCAGATTCATCAGCAAGGTTCTAGAAGGTAGAAGTTGACGTGATATCTTAACCTGAAAGAACAATTGTAAGGAACATACTCAACATGATAGACACAGAAGAGGATTCACAAGGGCCAGAGTTGATTCTTTCCACACAAGTTTAGGAAATAGGTAAATATGGGGCAAGACATACATGGTACATGCAGTAAATTGTACACATGGCAAGTTATAAAGTATTATGAGGAATAAAGTGAAAATTGTTCTCATCAAGAGGTTGGGTAATATCATCTTAAACAAATCATTCATTAGGTGCTAAGAAAGTTCCTCTCCAACTAATTAAATAATAACAGAGCTGAATGACCCCTACCTGTGTTTTACCAACAAGAGTCTGGTGCTCAGAGTGGGCCTTGCAGAATTCTGCCTATTGAGATTGAATATTGTCTGGGTATACATGTTACTCTGATATTTAGAAAAGATAATTAAAGTCAACACCACAAAAAATAGAAATATTTGAAATCTTTGTAATGATTTTCACACAATGAAAATATAAAAATGAAATAATATGACTTAATCTTAAAACTATTTGGTTAATTTATTTTGGATTCCTAGGTCTAATATTTCACACATTCTTCTCTTCTATCCCCTCTATTTTTTTTCCCTTTTCCTGCCAGTCTCCTGGAGCTCCAGTGTTATTATATGCTATAAAGAATATTTTACTCATGCAATTGCATGCTTCTTAACTTTCAAGCTCGGAGGGGAAAAATGGTGGAGGTATTTATTCTCCAGTTTTATATTTTTTTCATGGGAAATGAAAGTTGAAATCTGAAAAGTAGCAACTTGCAGCAAAACTTTATTTTTCTTCTTTTCCTAATATGTCTAAGTGACATCAGCCTTACTTCCTGCAACATTCACATGAGATTCACCTGCAAACAGGATCTCCAGGTTCGATGTACCATTGCTTGCTTGAGGGGCCACCTGAGTAGCCCCATCGCGTTGGTCTCCCTCTGCTATTTTCCACGCTCCTTTCGGTAGAGTCAGAGGCAGCCACTGGAATCCTCTTCCAGATATGCAAAGGCTCACAGAAAAATAGGGCATTGGTGTGGCTCTTCCAGATTATACCTTTGGACTCATATATACTACACTCCGGTCCCTTCATGATCAGCAAGTAAGAAGCTATTCCTTATTCAGTCTTCAGACAAGAAACTTGCTCTAGTCTTTATGTTTATGTACACCCTTAAATATAAATTTCAATAGACACATCTGTTTCACTGCCCCCAATCTTTGGAATTTGAGAACAAAATGCTGTACTTCTAAACATATAGAACACTTTCTATTAATAGTGAGTACCATTGCTTTTCAAATTTTCTCTCAGATATCTCATTGGTAAAGGCCATCAAAGCAAGTTAGCCTCACTGGGACCCAAGGTCAGACCAGAAATCTTATGCCAAGGATAAGGCCCTCTTTGAACTTGACCTTGAAAAATATTACTAACTTTGTTCTCAACTGGGATCTGTCTCCACCATTAACCTTGCACTATTTAGTAACCTTACAGGACAAGAAAAGGTTTCAATCAATACTTCAGACTATCATTTAACTTTACTATGTATAAAAACAAAAACTTTAAACTTACTAGGAGAAAAGTATAGAAGACTATGTCCATGACTTTGGAATGAAGAAACCCTTCTTAAAGGAATAAAAATTTTTAAAAATATGAAAACTTCATATGGGAGAGTACATCGAAATTTAAAATTCTGAACAATTCAAAAAAACTTAAAATGTTGAAAGACAAGTTTTAGACTAAAAAAAAATTTGCAACGTATGTAACAAACACCAACATATCAATAAGAAAAAGACAAATACCTGAAATAAAAATGAACAAAAACAAAAAAGTAATTAATAGAAGTAAAAATATAAATGACCATTGAAAAGATAGTTCACTTCTGCAGTAACCATGGGAAAACAAATCGAAGTCACAGTGAGATAACACCTTTAATCCCATCAGGAAAAAAATTCTAAAAACTGAACATACCCCCAAATGTCAGTGAGGTGTGGAGACATAGGCACTATCACACACTGTACAAAAAAAAAAAAAAAAAAACAACTGTGAGAACCACTTTTGGGGAAAATTGAGCAGTATCTATTAAACCCAAAAATGCACATACTCCTTGACCCGGAAGGTCTGCTTGAAATTTCCTGCTCTTACAGAAACACACATATGCTCAAGGAGAATGTTGTCACAATATTCATGTAATTGAAATTGCAAATTCACACCAATAGAGGAATAGAAAAACAAAGTGAGAAGTAGTCACAGATGGACAGAACAGTCAAAATGAGAATAAAATACTGTCCTAGGTTAGAGTACAGCAGTAGATGCTAAAAAAAAATAACAAAAAACAAAAACCCAGTTCTTTCCCTTTCCATTCAATGAAAACAGTGCAAGCACACTGGTGTTTAAAGCCTTTTTAAGAGGGTGCATCTAATTTGTGGATTCACAGTCGACCTCGGTCTGTTTCTGAGAAACACTTGACAAAGAAGACGAGGGAGAACCGGAGATTTAAGCTCAAACATGATTCATTAACCTATATACATAGCCTTGGCTTCTCTTTAAAACTCATCTGAAAGTTTTAAGATACTTTGTTTTCTAGTCAAAAGAACTGAAACATTATTATACTAATTACCTTAGGAAACTAGAGAAAAGAACCAAAGGTCTTTGAAAAAACATTTTTGCCTCTTTGACAAATATTTCTAGGCATAGTAAAATTAAATATCCCATTGTAAAAAGGTAAAGTGCCCCCAGTTGGGATATTACTTTCTGAATAATCCTGTGGATATTCCCAGTTTGAGCACCAAATCATAACTCACTCGTCAGGTTTTGTTAGAATCATAAACTGCCATAGTAGAGTTTTATGAAGGACAGAAGGACCTCAGACTGAACTTGCCCAATTAAACAGATTAAATTCTAGCTGTGAATTCAGGCCAGGGCCATGCATTATTGTTTTACTACAGAATAAACATAAATTTACCAACGCAGTGAAGTTTGCAGCTGGTGAAAGTCCATGCTTTTCCCCATGGAAATGTTTATTTATTTAACTCCAATTATAAAGTTAAAAAGGAATCTAATGCATCTAAGGCAGAAAAATGAGGAAAGAAAACATCTGTAACTTACAGATAAACATTTGGGACTAAATTTATTCTCATTTATTTGTGAATTATTTTAATTTGAGTTCAATGCAAGTACTTGAGGTGCATAATTCCACAGAGTGATAAAATAGACCTTAAAAACACAATGTACCAGTGTACAAGTAGCAATGAAGATAATATGCCTAGAAAAATACATGGCCTTAAGAGTTGTACCTAACATATGTTCAAATGCAATAAAGGATGAAACTTTGTGGTTTAAGGTGACCCACATATTTTCTTCTAAAAAATTGTTGTAATCTATTCAGGCTGCTATAGCAAAATACCATGGAACTGAGCTGGTGTTCCAAACATATTTTACCCCATGGAATTTATGTTGTCAATAACATTTAATTATTATGTGATTTTAATGATTCTCTGAAGCCACGGCTTTTCTGAGTCTTTCAAAAGAAAATTCAGTCAATTCTTCATTATTGAGTCTATAATTACTGCATATTGTTCAAGTCTCTTTGCTCCCAGCACTTCCATCCTTGTAAGTGAAAGAGAAAAAGAGAATCAAATAAGCCACTCTGATAAGTAGTTTCATGGAGAGCACCTTCTTACACATACAGACACATATGACTGCGTATGATTTGGTTGTTAACCGCAGTCCAGACATAGCTAAGTGTTTTTAAAATATATTTTTTCTAATCCTCACAGGTCTCGTAAGGAGGTAGGATTTATTATTATTTTCATTTTTCATAAGAGAAATTTGAAGTCTAAAATCACATAGCTAGAGGTGAGGAAGATAGTCTACATTTAAATCTGTACCCTTAACCATGATTCTATATTACAAAATTAATAACTAAATTGAATTACTTGTCCTCTTTGTAGATTTCAACTTTCTATTACCCTTGCCTGCCATCACTAAGTATGACTGTATAACCACCTTCCTCGGAAGATTGTAGTGAGGACAATACAATAAGAAACAGTGTAAAGCACATTGGAGACCATTTATCAGCCCCTACCGAAAAATAAGGCTATTCACGTTTCAAAGATATATTGACTCTTCCCGGCAATGATAATGTAACTAGTAACATAGGCCCTGATAGTAAGCCTAGCTCTAATGATACTTAACCAAAAAGATCCCTTTGAAAAATCCGGTTCTCTATGAAAAACAAGTGTCAAGTTATATTGCACTTCCTTCTCCAGTCTGACTGCCCCTTTTAATCTCTTGGAATTTGTAAAATGCACTATCTTTGCGAGACTAATCTGGTGAGGAAGATTTGAGAATGGATTTAAACCAAATATGAAGTACATTTCTTATGTAATAAATGTAACATTGGTGGATTTTTAATAAACTTGTTAGAACACTATGATTTCTGTCTTTCATCTCTATTCTCAATCACTCGACCCCATCTCTAAGCTTGTGGATTTGATACATCCACACTGAAAACTAAACCTAGAGCAACCTAGCCAAAATTCATGTTGGCATCTGCCAGTATTCCTACAGCCCTCAACATTTGTAAAGACATAGGCAAATTGTGATGTCAAGGAAGTGGTGTGGAACCCTTACTAAAGCCTGGACAGCTTGTCAATGTTTTCTTAGGGGAAAAAAAATCTGCATTCTGAATCAAACAGTCAGATTCTGAAAATAAATTCCCCCAGAAATTCTAAGGGGCCAGAGAAAGTCCATGAAACTGGTAAGAGCAGCTGATGGATCCCACCATATACCCTACTCCATCTCCACACCCACTTTTTACTTTCACAGGGAAAACTGAGCAATTCTTCCTTTCCAAACCCCACACCAGTAGGGTTCTGTCCTCTCCCTCAGCTGGCTGGCCAAGGTGCCAGTATTCCTTCAGACTTTAAGTCAGTCACCCTGGATTCAAAGAAGCTCATAAAAAATAAAATGTACACTCTCCCATGCTCAAATATGCAACTCAGTGTTTCAGTTTTACTAACCAAAGAAGTACTCATTGATTTTTTTGAATGGTCTAAAAGTCATCCATTATTTGAATAACTAAAATTGTAAAATTGCATAGGCTTTTACTAAAATAGTTAATTCCAATAAATTGGTTTTTTTCAATATTAAATTATACAAGTCATAATACTCATGAAATTTGCCAGCTAGACTTTTAACAATGACTGTCAATGTCTTTCTGTTTTCAAGTTCATAGTTAATGGGATATTTAACCTTGAGGCTGATTTTCGTTGCTAATTAAAACTTTGCAATATGTATAATGTGTAATGATTTCCAAATTCACTTCCATTCCACAGTTAAATAGATGATCTAAAAGCGATTGCTAATTCTATTACTATACATAAATCTACTAATAACTTTTCTTATTTTCTCTTCTACTACTCTTCAAACATTTTTTGTTACTAAGTGTTAAAACACAAAACTGTAACACCCTTCTTTCTGGAAAAAGTCAAGTATTTCTTACTGTTGAACTAGAGGCATTGCTAGCTCTAGATGAAGTGGTACACTGTTCAGAATAATTTCTATAGGTATGTGTTCTGTGTTTACTGCAACACAGTAAGTATTGCTTGATAATGTAAAAAGTGGTGATTAAAGTCTTCTGTCATGCACGATTCTACAGTGATCCTGTGTGAATGGTCTTCTTTTAGAAGTAAATTGTTCACTAAATTAGGTAATTTAAGCCAGATTTACATAAATTTGTATCACTTTAAAACAAGTTCTCCTTCATTTTCCCTCTATGTAATAGAAAGCAATTTCAGTAAATACAGTATATAACAGGTTTACATGTAAACATCCACCCCAAGAGCTCTTCCTGCTGCTTTCATTACCTGGTGTACCACCTCAAGTTTTATGTCCTGGAGAGCACAGGCCTTCCAAAACTGTTCATGGCTTCCGCATTTGATCACATTCAACAAACTTCCCAGAACCTGAGAAAATTCAGCTTCCATATGTGCAAGTGTGAGAATACTGGGGAAATTTAATTGCAAAGGCAAACTCACCTGTTTTATCAATCTTTTTACTCAACAAATAGTAAGAACTCATTCAATCCATCCTTTTTCAATTAAACTATTATAAACAGTAATTATAAATACCAAATATGAATAACTTTTCATGGATTCATGCATTAATATGACTGGAGGCATAGCCTCTCTATTATTGGTCCCCAAGAACTGATTTGAAATTTCTTCTCCTTTTGTCCTAAGATATATTTTTTCATAGTCAGGTAAGTCTTCACTCTCTTCTTCTTGTCTTTCCTTATCTAAACTTCCCAATGAGGAACACTCTGTCCATTTTTCCCGTCCAGTGCAAACCCTGAAGTCTTCCTTGATTCACTGGCTCACATTTCCTTCTTTACACACAAGTGGTTTCAGTATTAAGACAGATAAGAAATTCATATCACTGCTCTAACAATACTACAGATAATCAATTTTAATGAATAAATAATGTTTTGATCACAGTATTTTTATATTAATATTTATATAGATATTATACAATCTTTCATAAACAGAGAAAATTATATAAGATCTTTGAGGAACAGCTCACTCTAAATTGGAATTTGGTTCTTTGGCATTTGATCCTGCTGTCTACAAAGCCAGATATGGATTTATTAGTACAATATGATATTTATATATGATATTTATTATCATTTAAGAACATTATCAAAAATAACGCTTATCTATTTTAAATATTGCCCTTCTGTTCAGATTAACAGACCCAAATATTTTTCATGTTCCTTGCAGAAAGAAGTTTATAACGGTATTACCTTGCATAAGTTACTGGAGCATATATACAATTCCTCAGATGTCTCCTTATATTTATTTATGTCTCCAGCATAATCTTTGGCCACAACTTAAGACCCAAGGAATTTTCCTTTAAAAATGAATTCTTCCTTTCTCTTGCCTAATAAATGGCTATTTTCATGGTGAATTTTGTACTTTCTGTTTAAACCACTAAACTTCAAACTTAATTTTAATGTCTTTATATGATGATGCATACAATTTTAACATCCTAAAAATTTAAACAAAAAGAAAAATATCCTCCCACCCAAATAAAAATGTACGAAGAGTTCATTTGTCCTAAAATTTTTCTTTTGTTTTTTCTGTCCATATGGGGACAGTTCTGTGTAGGAGTCACCCATTGGGTACCAGGGAATATTCCCATCCACCACCAACCATCAGTTAATGCCCATTACCAAGCAGGCCTGGCTCTGCCCACCCCATCTAATCCTAGTTCCCCTTTATAGATTGTCCCTGCATCTAACAAACCTCAGGCCACAAATTCATAAATCAAGATATTTAGGCTCAGAGTCTTGGTCTGAATCTGTGAGATGCCTCTTCTGACCTTTACTCCTTTAAGGAACACAGGGGTGGGCCCCAGTAGCATTACTCAGCGGTTCAACACAAGGCAGCCTCACACAGCCCTGGGGCACCTCTAATTGACTGCTAACTGTTCTTGGACAGTCAAACATCTGACCTGCTGCTGCTATCTTACCCATAATAGGTGACAAGCTTGAAAAGCTGTCACCCTCTCTGTCTTTGGCTGTAAATGGTTGGTATGAACACCTTGGATATTTCCCAATTGCTTCTCCTTAATTTTGTGTCTATGATGTGTCTTTCTGTATTTAAAAATTATAAATGCAAAGTTTGGTGCTGTTCAGTACTAAATGCCTCTTAATTACCCTTTTAGAGGAGCAGCTAAGTTATAGTAGACACTCCATAAATATGGCTGAACAAATAAAAACCAGACAGTAAAAATTTTAAAAGGACTGTCGAGTTGGCTAAAATTACAGACATCTTCTAATAACATAGCATCCAAGAGAAATATAGTAATAAGGAATAACAGCAAGTGTTATTTAGAGGTTACTATTATTTCTAGCCTAGTCTTATCTTACAAAATCTTCTCCCATTATTTGTGGCTGGACAGGGGTTTTGTCTGTTTTGCTCACTGTATTATCTCCTGCTACTTAGAATAGTACTTGGCTCACAGAAAGCACTCAATAAATACAATGGAATGGATGAATGAGTAAAAAAATGACAGCAAAAACAGAAGCTAGCATTTATTGAACACTTATTAGTGAAGCACTGGTTAAATTCCCACATGGACTTTCTTATCTATCTTGACAAACACAAGGAACTTTAGATCACGTAGAAAAACAATCCAGATTAAAAAAATTGAGCTAGAGCAATTAGTAATACTTGGATTCTGCAAACAATCACAAAGGTTCATGAGTGCAACTGCACAGAAAACAGCTCATTTTAGCTAGAACTACATAATTCAGTAAAGCATAAAATAGATGTTTCATCTAAATTACCTTGCTCATCATTTGAGGTTTCCACATTATTTTCTTACTTCATAGCAAACCTTGGTTAACTAGTGAAAAGCTAAAATGTTTAACCTAAATATCACAATAATTGTTGAGATTGCTGTGAAGAATAAATGAGATGACAAATATAAAACATAGACAGATAGTCCAGCATATAGTAAGTGTTCAATAAATGTTAGTTGTTCTTATTTTTTAAAATATTATTATCTCACAAGGTCTTATAAGGGAAATCGACGGCAGATTATTGATGGTCAAGATTTGTATTTCGCTAAGAATAGATGACTGTGATTGTACTGTACTTTCCTAAAAAACGATTAATATTGTTTACTTGAGAAAACTTTTGAGGACTTTAATCATGGGCAGTCCATTGCGTTACTCATGTTGGTTCATTACAAGTTCCCATGGAAGAGGAGAGGAGTGTAATTTATGGAACTCAGTGGAAACACAGACAAGTGTAAGTAACCCATAGTTAACCCCTTTAGGTCAATATGAAAGAAGAAAAATAAAAGACAAAGTGCAGTTTTTCCTTGGAAAGATCAGCTTTACTTAGGTGTGGATAAAAGTATGATGAACACATGCTAAGCCTTTTTTTGCAGAGAACAAACGTAAGAAGTATATCCCTCCAAATGTGGCCAATATTTTGACAAGTATAATCAGGGTAGATAAAGCACAATACTTAATGTTTGTCTTTAAAGATATTTCTTGAAGCTTAATTAAATTATAAGCCCTGGAATCTCTACTCTCTGGCCCTTTCAGTATCTATGGCCAATGGACTACATTTGTATGAAGATGTGATAATGACATTAAGGAAATTTATAAGGTAAGAGGGATCTGAAGATTGTGTCTTTGAGCTATTGAAAGCAAGCTTTTTTCTCTTAAACCAAGAGAGCTAATGTTAAGCTAAAGGCTCCTAATACCCTCTGGATTTTATTCAGGTAATTGAACTATTATATTGCTTGACTGCCCAACCAACTTCTTAGGGAGTGTATTAGCTGAGAGTTAGTGATAAAGAAAAAAAGTGTGAAGAGTTTCCAGAGTTTAATTCAGTTTTAACTTGCTATTCAAATTTACTTGCTTATGCAAAGCACATAAAAAGTACTCTGAGAAAGATAAGACGGAAACAGTAGAAGGTCAAGGTCTTTAGCATAAGAACAAACTGTGAGAGATGTTAGGTTACTGAAATACACATCATAGTGCCCTACATTGTCTCGCAATACTTATATTTTTACTATTATTAATATTTATTACAGAATAATGAGTCTCTCTTTATTGACTAGCTGGTCAAAAGTGTATACTCCAGAGACAAGGTGTTGAATAGCGAGAACAATAAGAAATATTGAAATTGAACTTTTCTCCCACACTTATGCTTTCCTTTTGTGCTAATAAGAATATCAGACAAGGAGTATCTGTTTCCTATTCTTGAAACAGAGGCAAAGACTCTCAGATATGTGCATTTCTTTTACAATATGACAAAAACTACAGGTCCATGTCTTGTAAAAAACTGTAGGTTCTTTTCTGACACAATCCAAAAGAGGTCTGTAAATAGTATGTTCAGCAAATATGTGAATGATATTTAACACTGAGTTACGCTTCCACTCATTACTCATTAAAATGGAAAAGCAGGTTAAGTAAGGTCAAGAAAATTGCAAACTGGAAGGAACTACTGGAAGATTTAAGCTAATGCTCAAATGAACAAAATTAGAGCCAGAAGTTGCAAAATAAACCCTCACTAAGCCTTTATAAATGGCAGCAAGTTTCCTTGGGTGCAGGTGAGAGTATACGGAACTACTGAGCCATTTTTGGCTGTGTCGTAGGCTGTGGGTCTGGAAGGTGACACCCCACTTTGTAAAAATTGCTTTTGACAGCTCCTCCACTTCCACAGCAATTGCTCAGTGCAAAGGGAGTCCCCTTGCGGCGTTAGGAGGGGTGAGGATGAAGGCGAGGCTGTGGCATCGCTGCAGGGCACAGGCAAGGTCATACAAAGTGTCATGTACCACATTCTGCTCCCAAAAGTTCCAGCGCCTTGACTCCCTTTTTCCTTCACAGTCTGGTGTTGACAGAACAGGACAGTTGGGGCTGTAAGGCCCAGAACGGATCGCATTGACATGAACTCAACACGAACCACATGTTCACTACTGATTTCGAACTTTCCGTTTCTCAAAAGAAATCAAAGACATAATTTAGTTTCTTGAACAATGCAATGGGCCTTTGTCAGGATTTAAGAAGTCCCTACCACCCGTAGGGAAAATGCTACCGCCTTGGCCACTTTCAATTCTATAACGCTATTTTCCTTGCATGTACTTTGGATGACTTAAAAAAACATACGTTTTTTTCCTTCTAATATATTTTGATTTTCTATAAATGAATTATTTATAAAGATAAAAGTTGGTAACATCTGCTTCTAGAAGTTATTTCAAAACCATTTGACTTTAATCAGTATCAGTGTAGTCTATTATTTTCTTAAGCCTCAGAAATTTATTATGAACATCATCACATCCCCACACCCCCAACTAAATTAAATTTAGGTCGTCTCAGTTCTGGAAAATTTTATTTTTGATCAGCAGAAAGATGCTTACTAAAGTGACATTACGCTGTCAGTTTGGTACCTTACATGGAAGAGCCTCGATTAAAATCAATTTCTCAATTTTCCAGTATGTTTTCTCCCATCCTACTCATATTTTAAGTAATATTACATGGAAGATTATCTTTCCTCTCATCCCAGATTCCCCGACCCTCAATCAACCTCAAAAATAAATAAATAAATAGAATTTTTAAGGGAACAAACTGATGGGCACTGGGGGAGAGATACATGCCTGCTGTTTTCTCCTGACATTTTTATTTCAATTTTAAAATGTGTGTAGGAAATATTTTTAACAGATATGCTCAGTATAAGGATAGCTATAGAAGAAACACAACCTTGGGCTCTTTGAGACAGGACTACTTATCTTTGCATTTTCGGTGCCCAGTACCAAACTTGGCACATACTGGGTGCCCAGGGAATGGGAAATAAATAAAATGTGCCTGATTGGTAATGGAGTGGTGAGAATTAATAACAGAATCTTTGATTTCTTGGATTGCTTAGCCCTGCCCTTCATTCCACTCTCTCCCTAGGACAACCATCATAGTTCAAATCAGTATTTAAATATTCTGTATACAGAGTACAAGAAAAATAGTATGAGATTTGGGGATGAAAATAGTATGTTAAACTATTTAATGGAACTCATTGAGTATCTCTGTCCACCTTCTCCCCCTATATAGTAGCTATTTGGTTTGGATGAACTCAACTCCAAACTGCAGGAGTGAATCCTGATTGACAAGTCAGTGAGGTTAATTCTGTCTCCTCAACCCGGGACAGGTAATTCACACTTATGTTAGGTGAGTGCAAGACACATGCCTGGTCACAGAGATTATCTAAAGAGTGGTATAAGCAGCACAAAAGTCAGGACATTTTCTGGGAATTCTGGCATCTCTTTCTCTTGCTTTTGGGATTGTCATTGATGTTATTAAGGCAAAAGCACAAATTTCCTGCTTATTGCTTCCTTTTGCGGCTTCATTTTCCTAAACTAGAGCCAGCAAACAGTGTTCTGAAGGAGCAGAGAGGAGAGTGCTTCTTCTCCAGTAAGAAGGGAATGGTGCTCTGTGGGGTACCAGGAACTACACTTTCTAAAGAGCCCCTGGAGGGAACGACTGCACACTACACTGAGAGGCCAGTTTGAACCCCTAGAGCTTGACAAAAATGTCTATGCCCAATGGTGGTATAATAGCATCAGAATGGCCAGTCCTGTTAGATCATCCAAGTTCTAAATAACTCCGTAAGAATTAAACCTAGGTGGATTAATCTTTCAGTTGCACTAAGTGTTACTAAAGTACATAGGCTTGACAATAGCCTACATGTGGGTCACTGAGGCCAAACGAAACAGAGTAGAAAAGAAAACAAGAGAACTCCAAGTTGTGCAGAGCTCTCCATAATTTGAGTCAGGGCTGCCTGCTCTGTCATCCAAGCACAACAGAAGTGCAGGTGCAGGCATGGGGATAGAAGTCACAAAAAGAGCCCACGTGACCTCGAAAGTCACAGAATTTATTCACTGTGCAGAAGAGTTAATCAAATGATTGAGTGGCTCCAGTGTGTTTCAGAAGTCTTGGCTTATTTCCCCCAATGTAGGGATTGTCCTTTTGGAAAACAACGTTCTGATTTAGGAACTATTTTTGTCTATCTGTTAACTCCCTAAATTTGGCAGTACAACTGTACAATAAATTCATTATGAACTCCTGAAAGAGTTTTAAAAGTCTTAAGTGTTTTTGTAATGCTATTGAACAGTACAAAGTTGAAGTTCTGTGTTGGACTTTCTGTAAGTAGAGAACTGTGTCTCTTTTAGAAATGAAACTTTCCTGATTGGCCCATGGACAATGTGAAGTATTAAGTATTTGTGTCACCCCATGTCATTTATTAAATTTATTTCAAAGATGATAAATAGCTACATAGGATAGTTATAATTCTTAAGAGACTATATTCAATTTAACAACCAGGGAGGTAATATTCTTATTGATACAACGATGGACGATTCTACGTGTTTTCATAACTAACAGTACATTGTACAAATATATTAAGAATGTATTTTATGTAAAAAAAATCACTTCATACCTTCACAGTTCTCTTCTTTATATGATAAAAATTATTATACAAAATGGACCCCAAGGCAGATTTCTCTAGATGACAGATGAAGTGCAGAGTCACTGCATATTGACAGAAAGAAATATTTTGAAAATATGTAGCTCCACAGCAACCTTGGAGTGGTTGGTAACTTTTCTAAAAAGAACTGAAATTGGAAAGCAAGCTTATAGGTTGTACAGCGTGAAGGACAACTTTCCATTGCTCTGAGTACATAGGGGCTATCAGAAGAACTGGATCTGTCTTCAGTTGGGATGGTATGTTTTTTAATCTAATAAGCACAAGTCTATTCAGTTATTTGCCTCTAAACCATCTTTGTGCAGTTCTTTTCCATTACTTATAAAATTCAAAAGATAATGGTGACAGAAAAAAAGTACAGGAACAGGAAAAATTGCACTATGACAGCAGAACCAGTTCTAATTTAGCAGGGATGCCTAATATGCTATAACTGTGGACTTCAAAACTGTCAGTCAATGGGAAGAGGAATGAGGAGAAAGGAGAGACAGATATATTTTCCTGCTCTAGCTTTGCTTACAAAATTGATCAAGGGCCAAGGGGGACTTAAGGTCACATTGCCTGTATGTTCCTTGATGCCACTTTTTTTCACTCTCTCTTTCCATGGTAATGGGGGAAAGTTTTAACTCACTATGAATGCCGCAAATGTCTCAGAATAGGTAAAGTCATCTTGGTAGAATGGCAATAATTCTCATGTTTGGAGGCTCCTTTGCTGTTACCTCAATGGTAACATAATTCTCATTATGAGAGGTCCTGAAACTCCTATAAATCGTGCTAGTCCATCATTCTTTCTAGTATCTTTTACTAGAGACAACCTTTTCAAAAGAACCTAGGGGCTGTCATATCACCCCAGTTATTATCTGAGTTATCCATGAAAGGAGTAAATCTATATATGAGAGTAATATGATATAGCAGAATATCTTTCTACAGTTACTAACATTGTCCTAGTTAGTAGCCAGAGGTGAAAGATTTCAAGTCATTTCTAAGAGCCTCATTTTGTGATGTACCTAGGTTTGTCTCAGGTCCCAGGAAGAAATAATAGCTCAATATATAAGTGTTCTTATTCCACTGAATTCTCCTAACAGTGTCTCCACTTTTTATCCTACATTCACTTAGCTATTATGGGGTTCAGGACATGCTCCCCCACAATATGGCACCTTGGTATTTGAGGAAACAACAGAAGCAGGCCCTAGAAACTGGAAAAAACTCTTTGCCCTTTCTGCCCTGAAGTGAACCATAAAAACCCAGCTGATCTTCCCTGAAAATAGGTCACAAGATCTTATTATGGAGGGATTGTCCCTATAACCAGAGGAAAGAAATGTTCTTATCTTTGAAGACACAGAGACACAGAAAAAAATCTGAACAGATAGGCCTTGCTGAGTTTCCCAGTTTATGTCAGATAAAGAATATTGATTATATTACAGGGAATATAAATTTTTTAATGTCAAGCAATTTAAAATATTATTTTAAAAATAAAATAAGGGCATATATATTATCATATAGATTGTAAAATTAACCTAATATTTATGATGAAACAAGAGATTTTAAAGGTTTTTTGTTATTATAGTGAGCCACTTTGGACTATGTCTACAGATGCCTCCAAAGTGGGCTCTTTGATAATTTATGCTTATGAGAATATTCTCTTTATGTGGGCAGACCTCACAGAGAGATGATGGCTAAGGGCACATGAGGTAATGTTAAGTACTTGGCACTATCTTGGTGAGTACCAAAATCTTGGCTAAGTTTGGTCATTGCAGTTACTGCTACTGCTGTTACCATCATCATCATCATCATCACTGTCATTATTATTATCAACGTAGAAGAAATTATTTACAGAGCAGTTTTTAGCATCTTAGATTCGGTCATTCCTTCACTTTACATTAAAGGAAAAATTTTCATTCCCTTTTAGACCACTCATCCACTTCTTGTAATAGCTCAGACCTGTTACAGATGAAGACAATGGGAGTAAATGAGAAATTAGGTGAAGTAGTTTCACTGTAAACTTGGAAGGATCCAAGTATGTATTTTCTTAAGCTTTCAACAAAGAAAGAGAATTTCACCTAATAAATTTGTCCAGACAATTAAAATCAGATAAACATGTGTAATTGTCACCTGAAAATGTGCATACCTTACCCTTGAAAAATTGAGGTTTGTGCACTAGATTCTTTCTAGTTACAGATATTGCTGATTAAAGTGAAGTTGCTTCTGGAGCTTTTCCCCTTAGATATAAAATTGAATTCTAGAACTATCTCTACCTTTTAAAAACATTCCATGACATTTAACAAAAGTGTTTTGAATAATTCATTTATTTAATCAACGCTTTTTATATTTATTGAAGTTAAATCGATAATATCTTAGATAATGGCAAATGTGTTTTATTGAAAACAACTCTTTACCTTTGAGATAGGTGTAAGGCAACATGAATGCTTCCTTACCAACAGAGGATTGCTCCAAGGCCTGGTCTCCCAAGCCCTTGTGAGAAGGTACCATTTGGGTTTTTATGAATGGCCAGTGGAAAATGGGAGAGGCCTTTGACTGTGACCCAATGAATTAACTTGTGAGGATGACCAAGATGCATGCCACAGCCAAAGAAATCATTTGAGAATTTAGGTTATTTGCTAGAACTGTGTGAATTCAGTAAGAAATAGTTAATTTTCTTCTGCCTTTTGCATTAGATTTTACCAAGGCAAGAAAGAGAATTGGGTCTTTGAGCTTACTTAGTAGCAAATGACAGACACATTTTAGCACTGGGAGTAATTCCATTTCCATTTCCCAAGTCCGATACTACAGAGTGACATGGCCTTTTTCCCACTCTTTTGTAGGAAAGTGCCTTTGGGAGTTACCTCATCCAAGTTCACAATAGAACACCCCATTCATCATGAGCAACCTATTAAAAAGCCAAAGAGACTCGGAATTCCTCTATAAAATTACTCATCTCATGATTTTTATTTCTGACATTCAGAATACATTTTCAGGAATCCAAATTCCAGGCCAATACTAAATCCCCATGGCTTGATTCCTTTAACTCCCCAGGAAAACACATCCCTAGCTTCTCCTACTTGTTCAGTGGAGCATCACATGTGCGATGCTTCCTTCTTATGGCTCAGACTTCCGCTGGCAGGTAAGAAGAATGATGATACAAGTTACTGCCCACAAACAAATATGGAACACTAAAACATTTACTTCTATGTGCTTTATTTATTTACTTAAAATGCTTTTTTTTTTTTTTTGAGACAGAGTCTCAATTTGTTGCCCTGGCTAGAGTGAGTGCCATGGCGTCAGCCTAGCTCACAGCAACCTCAGACTCCTGGGCTCAAGCAATCCTACTGTCTCAGCCTCCCAAGTAGCTGGGACTACAGGCATGCACTACCATGCCCGGCTAATTT